>JAOTBA010000007.1:15117932-15129851 GCA_025629845.1 Erythroxylum squamatum | reverse complement strand
TTGGAGACGTCCATGCAACTTGTTTGCGCTTCCGCTGCTGCCTGCATGTGATGCATGGCCTGGACGAGCTCCTTACAGATTTAAAGTGCCGATGGACATGTTGACATTAATAAGGGATGGATGTTTGTAAGATAAATGATTTTAATTATGATTTGCTTGAGGAGAAGCAAAAGCTATAGATAGGTTGACTGTATAAATCCCATAAACTATAGTTTTTACTATAAAAAGTACGTGATAAGAGGTAAAAGGAGAGGAGGTGAGTTTTAAAGAGTTTTTAAGTCGTAAGGGAAAACAATTCTGATCAGAGGACGAGTAAAACACGAGGAATACATCACACAACATTTAGTCTAACTTGCAAGAAGATTCATTAGAAGAAAAAGTGAGAATTAAAATTATGATTTCTTTTGTTTCTAGTCTTTCTTCTGCATATTTGTCTTTGATTTTGTTTTATATGAGTAGGAATTGATTTGTTTAGTGGTTAAGAGTGATAACCTTAAGTTATGATAAGAATATTATTTGATCTTTTATTTAATATAGTTTTATTGATTAGTCTATTGAGATTTAATTATGCATTATATGATTGTTCTAATATATCCTAAGTTTTAGTTCATGATTTGATTTCAGATTATTGAGATTGAGAAATTCTTTTGTGTGAATAGATCTGCCATAATTGGAAGGAGATGCATGATAAGTCAAATTATTCTTATATGATTTTGGGATGAATTGGAACCAATTTGACTTATCTCTATGTGAATGTGAAGCTTTATTTGGTTAGTTCTCACACATTTCTACTTTATTGCTTGATAGGTACAAATGGATAAATTTCGGGGGTAAAAGGCATAACTTTTACTGTGGATGTCGAATTAAGGTCATTCAAAGACGCTTTAAAAGATGACTCCGAATTCTACAACTTCCATGAAGACCTTGATGAGATATTCCATCGACAGAAGGGTCAAAGGTGAGCATTTTGTAAATGACCAGTGTATGTCTGCTAAATGGGCATAATGTCCATTTAATGGACATTTCCTGGCCAACTTTGCTCCCAGACCCGAGAAGGTCTGCTAAACGAACATAATGTATGTTTAATGGACATCACCTAGCCAACTTCTCTCCCAGACTCGAGAAGGTCTGCTAAACGGACATTAAGTCAGTTTAACGGACATTGGCGGCCCAAGGACGATTTGCCTTCCCCTGTTTAGTAAAAACTAGGTTTCTTTGAACCCAAGAGACTATAAATACTCATTTTTAAGACCTAATGAGGGGCTGGACACTGAAAATGAGGCAACCACATAAGGAGGCACTAAAAAAAGGAAAAGAAGAAGTTTTAGAGGATTAATCCAAGCATTGGAAGCAATCTTGTTTTGTGTTCTCTCTACCTTCTCTCTCTACTTTTTCTTGAATGTTAAGAATCTTTATGTGTATGGTTTCTATTAATATGTTTTGGAGCTAAACCTCAAATAGGGTGAGGGATGTAGCCTATTTGGGGGATTGATTTGTATTTTATGGATTGATTGGGGTTGAATGAAAGTTCTTGAGTTATATTTATCTCTCTTGCATTTCACTGTTGTCTCTATGCTTGATCACCATAGATGCAATCTTAGGGATCATAGTTGCATTTCACTGTCTCTATGATACTTGTGATTGTTTGTTCTTCATGAATTTGACTAGTTAGGTTGCACATTAAGAGATGGTAATCAACTAGTTAGATATTCTTATTTGTCTTGAGAGAGAATATGAGTAAAGTTTTGCAATTGTTATTATAACCGGTCATTCATTCAATGTCATAATTTATTAATCAATCTCTTGAGTTGGTGAACCCCAAAGCCCTAAGTTTAAATCATCAAATTATCCTTATTTGTTATTTTTCAGTAATTACAATTTATTGTCTACCTAAATCCAATCATCTTTTAAGTTTATTGTCAATTTCATTCAAGTAATTAGGATTAATTCGGTGGCAAGTATTTTAGTCCTTGTGGGAAATTGAACGGACTCTGTGCACTTGTAGACTTTTTTTCGACCAAGTTTTTGGCGCCATTGTCGGGGACTTAATTTATATTTTCTACCATTAATTCTAGTTATATTTTAATTTATATTTTCTACCATTAATTCTAGTTATATTTTTTATTACCTTAAGTTCTCTTTCATTAATTAATTTTGAACCCCTTCTCTTTGTTTGAATTCAGGAGTTGCATGCATTTAAGGCATTCAAAAAAATTGAAAAACATTCAGCTTATTGAGTTAAATCCTGAAATTGAACAGACTTGTGGAAGGAATAATGCCCAAATAAGAAGAGAGATGGCAAACAATAATCAGCATTCAGATCTACATGGGGAACAAGATATGGGGAACGAACATTTCCATGAAGGAAATGAAGTAGAACCAGTTGTTGTTAATCCTGCGGTAAGGAGAATTAGAGATTATCAAATGCCATTTACTGCTGGAAACCCCTCCTGCGTTCGATAAACTGCGGCAGCTAGGAACTATTAGCTGAAGCATATTCTCTTGTCTATGTTGCCACAATTTAATGGGATGCCGAGTGAAGATGCTCTAGCCTTCATGAGAGATTTCTATGTGACAGTTCAAACTCTTCTATTGTATGGATTATCTAAAGATGAGTTAAGGCTGAGGTGTTTTCCCTATTGCATGAAGGGGTTAGCAAGAATTTGGTTGTTGAGTTTGGAGGTAGATTCCATTGATACTTGGGATAAGGTAATGGAGACTTTCATGATGAAGCGGTACCCAACCCACAAAACTCTCGAACTCAGGAAGATGATACATTGGTTCTCGCAGAAAGAAGGAGAAAAATTTCATAAAGCATGGGAACGATTTAATGATCTCCTTAACCAATGCCCTCACCATGGATTTGATACATACTCGTTGACATAGTTCTTCTACTATGGTCTCACTGATCACAATCAAACCTTGGTGAATTTGAACGCTGGTGGGAATATTAGCAATCTGAGTCCCCAAGAATTATGGAATATCTTCAAAAAGGTTGCGGAGAATTCACATTGTAAGGTGACTAGGAGTAAAGTTGTTGCTCTTAATGAAGTGGGTTCTAAACCCGACTTGGCCTACTAAGTTGCCGAGATCAATAAGAAGTTGAATATGTTGATGAATGACAACAAGTCTAGTAGGGATCCTTGCACTCTTTGTGGTAAATTTGGGCATACAGTAGCTGGTTGTATGAACATTGAGGCAACAATGACAAAGGAAGAGGTGAACTATGTAAACAATGGTAGACAAGGTTAGAGATTTGATCCTTTGTCGAATACTTACAATCAAGGTTGGAAGTTTCATCCGAACTTCTCATGGAAAAATCAAGGGGCTGCAAAACTAATGGGACCACCTGGTTCCAAGCACCACCAAAACAGCAGTACTCACATCCTTCATCGTCTTCACAACAAAAATTCCCTTCCTCGTGGGAGAAGAAGGTGGATCAACTTAAAGATATGTTTTCTCAACTTATGAGTAAGATGGATCAAAGTTCTCAAGCTAGCTCTCAAGTGATGAACAAAATGGAGCAGAACATTCAGTCCAACTAAGCTGCCATCAGAAATTTAGAGGTACAAATCAGTCATATGGTAAAAGAGGTAAGTGAAAGAGGTAAGGGGATGCTACCTAGCAATAACCAAGTGAATCCGAAACAAGATTGTATGGCAGTGATTTTAAGGAGTGGTAAGGTGGTGGAAGGTGTAGTTCCTAAAGAGAAGGAAGCCAAGGATGCGGAAAGTGAGAATTTGGGAGAAAGCGAAGAGCCAAAAGAAACAACATCAAAGAAAGAGTCTTCCCCAAGTTTAGAATTTTCCTTTATACCACCCATACCATACCCTCAAAGGGTAAAGAAGAAGCATGATGATTCCAAATTTCAAAAATTCATTGACCTTTTCAAGAAAATCCAAATCAACATCCCTTTTACCGAAGCTCTTGCCAAGATGCCTGCTTACATCAAATTCTTGAAGGAGATAATCTCCAACAAAAAGAAGCTTGATAATTTTGCTACAGTAGCTTTAACTGAGGAATGTAGTTCTATTTTACATAATAAACTACCCCTAAGTTAAAGGATCCAGGGAGTTTTACTATTCCTTGTCACTTTGGTGAATCTAATGTTTTTCAATGCTTATGTGACCTACGTGCAAGCATTAATCTTATTCCCTTATCTCTTTATAATAGGCTTGAAATTGGTGAACTCAAACCAACAACAATTTCATTGCAACTTGTTGATACGTCAATTTGATATTCTATTGGTCTAGTTAAGGACTTACTGGTGAAGGTTGGTATGCTTATAATTCCCGTTGATTTTGTTGTGCTTGAAATAGATTTTGACATGCAGGTTCCTATAATTTTAGGAAGACCATTCTTAGCCACTGGTGGAGCATTGATTGGTGTTCCAGATGGTAAGCTAACCTTGACAGTTGGTGATAAGGAAGAGGTGTTTAACATTTTCAGGGTTTTAAGGGGTCCCTCTTTTGATGAAGTCACCTATAGGATAGATGTAATTAATTCTCTTAAATTTGAATCTATTCCTGAATTAATGTGCAATGATGCCTTAGAAGCATGCCTAACTTTAGGAATATATGAGAATGAATTGGATGATGAGCTAGTGGACTATGCATATAGATTACAAGGTAATGGTTTTAGGTATAGACTCCAAATTGAAGAATTGGGCCCTCCTAAACCTAAATTGTTACCTTCCATATTGAGCCCACCAAAACCTGAATTGAAACAACTTCCAATTCATTTGAGATATGCATTCTTGGTGGAATTAAATACTTATCCGGTTATCATCTCTTCTTCTTTGGATTCATCTCAAGAAGAGAAGTTATTAAGGGTGTTACGTGAACATAAATTGGCTATTGCTTGAAATATTGCTGATATAAAGGGAATTAGCCCTTTTTATTTGTGTTCACAGAAATCTAATGGAAGAAAACCACAAACCTGGTGTGGAAAATTAGAGGAAGCTCAACCTTAACATGAAGGAAGTTGTGCGATCTAAAGTATTTAAACAACTTGATGTAGGAATTATCTACCCTATTTCTGATAGTTCTTGGATAAGTCATGTGCAGATGGTGCCAAAGAAAGGTGGCATGACTATCATTTCTAATGATAGTAATGAGTTAATTTCCACTAGCGTTGTGACAGGGTGGAGGGTCTGTATAGATTATAAAAAATTAAGTGTAGCAATTAGGAAAGATCACTTCCTTCCTCCCTTTATTGATCAAATGTTGGAAAGACTAGCGAGGGATAATTATTATTGCTTTTTAGATGGCTATGCAGGTTATAACCAAATTTCGATAACCCCATAGGATCAGGAGAAAACCACCTTCACTTGCCCCTATGGTACATTTACGTATCGTAGGATGCCATTCAGTTTGTACAACGCTCCTGCCACTTTCCAAAGCTGCATGAGGTCCATATTCTCTGACATGGTGGAGAATATAATTGAGGTATTTATGGATAATTTTTCTATTTTTGGTTCTTCTTTTGATGCATGTCTGTTCAATTTAGAACAGGTTCTGCAGAGGTGTGAAGAAACCAATCTCGTGCTGAATTGGAAAAGTGTCATTTTATGGTACAAGAAGGAATCGTCCTAGGCCACAAAATATCTAACAATGTAATAGAGGTGGATCCGGAGAAAATTGAAGTCATCAACAAGTTGCCACCTCCCAATTCGATTAGAGCAATAAGGAGTTTTCTTGGACATGCCAGGTTCTATCGCAGATTTATAGAAGATTTTTCCAAGATCTCAAAACCATTATGTGCTTTATTGCAAAAGGAAGTTTCTTATGAATTTACTTATGAATGTCTTGATGCTTTCAACAGGTTGAAGAAGGAACTTACCTCAGCTCCTATAATAGCCGCATCGAATTGGAATCTCCCTTTTGAGCTAATGCGTGAAGCTAGTGATTATGCACTTGGAGTCGTCTTAGGACAAAAGCAGGATAAGAAATTATATGTCATTTATTACACTAGAAAAATTCTTAATACTGCTCAAATTAATTATGCTACTACAGAAAAAGAATTGCTAGCAGTAGTTTTTGCATTTGATAAATTTAGATCTTATCTTATCGGGTCCAAAGTCATTGTCTACACTGACCATTCTGCCTTGAAATATCTGCTTAAAAAGAAAGATGCAAAACCAAGGTTAATCAGATGGATTTTACTTTTTGGTGGTTGATCATCTCTCACAACTCGAGCAAGGTGACAAGCTAGTAGCTGAACCGATTAATGATGCCTTTCCTGATGAGAATCCCTGGTGATTATTCATACCATAAGAGAAGGAAATTCTTATCTAAGGTAAAGAATTACTTTTGGAAAGACTCATTGCTATTTAGAAGGTGTGATGATGGGGTAATTAGAAGATGTATAACTGATGAGGAGATGCGATTAATACCACATCATTGTCGTGCTTCTCTTTAAGGAGGACACCATGGGGCTAACAAAACAGCGGAAAAGGTTTTACAATCCGGGTTTTATTGGCCTACTCTTTTTAAGGATTCTATAACTTTTTCCATGACTTGTGATAAGTGTTAAAGAACGGGGGACATTGGTAGAAAACACGAGATGCCTCAGTCATGGATTCTAGGGGTGGAACTCTTTGATGTATGTGGTCTGGACTTCATGGGACCGTTTCCAGTGTACTTTGGGAATGAATACATCCTTGTGGCAGTTGATTATGTATCCAAATGGGTGGAAGCCACAGCATAGAGCTAGTGTTGTCAAATTTGTCAAGAAGCACATATTCTCAAGGTTTGGTGTTCCAAAAGCTATAATTAGTGACAATAGGTTACATTTTCCAAATCATCAATTCAAACCTCTATTGGCAAAATATGTGTGTCATTTTAAGTTTGGAACCACCTACCACCCGCAAACTAGCGAGCAAGTTGAGGTACCTAACAGGCAAAATCAAGCAAATTTTGGAGAAGAATGTTAATACCTTAAGAAAGGATTGGGCATTGAAGTTTGATGATGCTCTTTAGGTATACAGGACAACATACAAGACTCCCTTGGGGATGTCTCCTTATAGATTAGTCTTTGGAAAATCTTGCCATCTTTCGGTCGAAAATGAGCACAAGGCGTTATGGGCAATCCGGAAGTTGAACTATGATCTCAAGGAAGCTGGACAAAGGAGAGTAATGGAGTTGAATGAGTTAGATGAATTTCGCCTAGATGCTTTTGAGAATGCTCGAATATACAAGGAGAGAACTAAGGCCTTCCACAACAAACATATCTTTTGGATAGAATTTAGACCTAGTCAAAAGGTTTTGTTATTTAATTCTCATTTGAAATTGTTTCCAGGGAAATTGCGATCAAGATGGTTGGGACCTTTCGTGGTGACAAAAGTATACCCACATGGAGCTGTGGAGATTAGAAGGGATGATCAAGATCCCTTTTTGGTCAATGGACAACGACTTAAGCAATATTTGGAGGGAGAAATGGTTGGATGTATTTCCACCATCCTGTTCAAAAATTGACATCATGATGGCTAAATCCAGCTAAGGACATTAAATTTAGCACTTATTGGGAGGCAACCTAATGTTTCTAACCCTTTTGCTATTTTAAAATTTTTCATTTTTGTCACATCTTCTTATTCTAGTTTTTGTGTGTGTATAGGGATAATGTTTGCGAGACATCCCAATGACATCTCCCATTAACATGCGGAATAACGGGATCACGACTTTTCAACCCTAGAGGTAAGACCCATGTTAAGTGTGAAGGAGGTAAGTGGCAATGTCTCTTTGTTTTATTTTGATGTTTTTCTTTCTTTTAGCACTCATACATCATGCATGTAGTCCTATGATATCATTAAATGGGTAGAAGGAACAAAAGAAGAGTGGACAAGGTGAGAAAAGCTTGAAAAAGGCCAAGAAAGTCTGTTTAACAGACATGAAGTCCGTTTAACGGACTACAGACTCAACACAGTACAGACAGACCCGTAAAGGTCTGTTAAATAGATACAATGTACGCTTAATGGACCTACAGCATCAAAAAGGCCAAGGAAACCCATAAATATTTGTTTAGCGGACATGCACCTTCCAAATAACCACACAGACCCGTAAAGGTCCGTTTAGCGAACATCATGTCCACTTAACGGACATTGCTTACATTCAGATTTAAAGCGCCTTTTCTTTTTTTCTTTTCCCTCATATTCTCTCTTCCCTACCACCATCTCTTACTCTCCCCTACGTCCTCTCTCACCTTCGTCCACTCCCACCACCCTCTAGCCCACGATTTTCCATACTTTTCTTCATTCTGCTACCTTTCTCTGCCCTTCACTAACCCCATCCCCATGACAGTCCATCCCAGCTAGCCCTAGCCTCTCAAATCACCTTCCTCTCTTCAATTACTTCTTGGCGTCGACAGTAGGGGTTGTCTTGAGATTTTGGGCAGATTTCATGCAGCTTATGCCTCTATTGGGTATGGGTAAGTTTTCTTCAATGGTGCAATTTCAATGTGTGCTTAATACTGTTGAGTTTGATTGGTATATTGTTACATAGTGAAGTGTGGATTAAGACTGAGATAAAATTTAGATTGTGTTGTTGAATTTAAGGAGTTGGTTGGCGTATTGAAGTATTGGGTTGGGATTGAAGGTGAGTTTCAGATTGTGTAATAAGGTGGAGGGGTTGATTTATATTGAAGTGTGGGTTGAGATTGAACAGATTATAGATTGTGTTATTGAATTTGAGAAGCTAGCTGGTATACTGAAGTGTTGGTTGATTGAAATGAAATTTAGGTTGTGTTTGGATTTGAGAAGGTTCGGTTGTGTGGAGTTGTGCGATTGAGTTTGAAAGAAAATCGTTGCTTGGTTGTTGGGGGTTGAGATCCATTGGTTTGAAATTATTACGAGTTGTGAGGCTACCACATGATGTCGCGGTTTAAGCAATCCGTAAGGAAGAACACCGACCAATCCTCTCAATCAGTTAGGGGGAAAATCTGGTTAGAGAAACAGAGGAACCTGTTTCAGAGCAACCCATGTTCGTCAATGCACAATGCGAAGATTGGTACAATAAGAAAAGAAATAACAAGTTTATGATTAAAGTCTCAGTGGTGGAGAATATTGATGAAGTGTGCCACATAAGGGCAAATTTAGACAAGTTTCATTGGGAAAAATTGTTGACCCTTAAGGGTGCATATTACCCGAAGGCGGTCAAAAAATTCTACTCCAACCTCACTGCAGAAGCTGGAAAACAACCACCCGTGCTCAGTTATCGAGTTAATGGGGAAGCGGTGGTTATAACTGAAGAGCTAATTTGTAGACATTTAAAGCTGCCAATGGGAGGCAATGTCCCATCATTTGACAAGCGGACCAAGTGTTCATGTGATAGTTCATGGGATAAGTACAATGCTATAGATTGGCTTGGGATTAGAGCTACTTAGCAATCTACAAATCAACGGTCCTTTATGCACTGCAAATACCTTGACATCGGACCGAGGTTGGTAGCTTTCCTGCTAGCGCATAATGTCATGCCCAAAGCCAGTGATTCCGGATACCTCCCCTACAAAGATTTGTATATTTTGGATAAAATGTTCTGCCACGATGATCAATTTTAGGGCATTTATGCTGCCAAGATGATAATGACCTCAATGTGGCAAGTGGTACACCACAAGGTAGAGACGAAGAGATTTGTGTTTTCGGTTCTATTAAGCCAGTTGTTTGGAAATCTTAAGGCCATCAAGAGAAATGAAGCAGTAGCTTATACGACAGAGGTGGACGTCATCAATGCCGACAAAATGAGAGAATTTGAATTCACGAACAATGCTCCTCATAGGTGGATCAATCCACATCGGGCGAGGCCTAATTAGGATGTCTCTGCGGAACAACAGCTAGCTCAGTTCCAGTAGATACTCGAATTTTGGCGCAAATGCAAGAAGTCCGGGCAGATATTAGAGACCTTCGAGCGTAAGTGAGCAATCTCGTGGCATCATAGGCCAGAATAGAAGACATACTAAGGGCTTTCATAGACCAACCACCTCCACAAGGATAATGATATAATAGGGTGATAGGATTACATTTGCATCTGGCCTCATATGCATGTAGTTGTGCATTTTACTTTTAATCTCGCCCTAGCTTTGATTTTGTGTTGGTACATTGTAATCCTAACTTCAGTTTCATTTTGCTTCATCTGACCTCATATGAACACAGGGTACGGAATTTGGGCAATCTACTATTTCAGGGGGTTTCTCGACCTTGACTCTGGCTTCCGTTAATTGCATTGCTTTTTCTTTATCTTTCCTCACATTAAGGACACTGTGGATTTTAAGTGTGGGGAAGGATAAATTGATGGTCGTGCATACATTGTTTGGCATTAAATCATTTTACAATAAAAAATTAAAAAAAATTATACATCTTTCATGATCTAATTATCATTATAATCCAATGTAATGAGTTAATAGCATTATGGATAAGATTGATCTTAAATAAGATGCATAATACGATTAAATGGACTACATACCTCACCACAATAGGATGATATAATGTTAAATTGATTGAATGAGTATGCTATTGAATGAGTAAACATCACCAATTGAGCTATCTGGAGCCTAAAGGATTGCACTCAATCTTACTTTTCTTATGAGCAATATAATTTTCTCTTCCATGTATGTTTACTTCTAGAACTTGCATTGCATCTCTTCGAAGTTACATAATCATGTTATGGTATGTTCATGAAAGTGATAAAAGGCACTAGGATTGAGCTTGAGCCAAATAGCTAACCCTTTTTATACGTCAATCCCCTAGTGAACCCTTTGTGCCTAGTGATTGTAGTTGAGCCTTTTTCTTTGTAAACCTACTCCAAAGAACCTTTGTTGGACCCCAAACTTTTCTTGAAATTTTTGAAGTATAAATTGTCATAAAATGAGAAATTTGGGGTAAATTATTCATGTGCAAAGAAAAAGAAAATTTAAGAAAGTGAATTGTTATATGAGATTAAGATAGGTGAAATATGCTTTTGTTATTGAGATTTATGTTTAATTATGGCCTAAAATGGTGTTTTGAGTTTTAATGAAGTTGATAGTGAATAAATTGCTTTAAATGGAGTTAAAAAAGTAAGAAATAAATAGTGAAAGTGTGAGAATTTGGAGAATTAAGACAGTTTGACTTTTTGGGATGAATAGTAGTAGAGTTGACTTTTTGAGCTTAAATCTTTGTGAATTTTTCTGGGTTGATTTAGACAGAATTTGATAAAATGATCTTCATGAAACTTGTAGCTTCTGTTGAGAGCTTTCTATCGCCTTGAAGTATGACAGTTTTCGATATCGGGTTTGAAAGTTATGATTTATGGAATTTTGATGTTGTTTAGGATGACACAATTTATGGTAGAAACTTTGATTGAAGAATTGACCTAATTAGAGGTTGAAATTGCCTTTTAGTGCTTCATGAAAGTTGAAGATTTTGTTTTGATATTTACTTGATGTAAAGTATGGAAAATTTGGACCATGGATTGTGGAGTTATGATTTTTAGAAGTTTTTGTTACTGTTTTGGCATGATCATTAGTGGACAGAAAGTTTGAGTGGGTTTTTGATCCCTTTAGCAAAGGAATTTGTTTTTAAGTCCTCATGGAAGTTGTAGAGCTTCCTTTTATCTTTCAAATGATACCAGATTTGCCATTTTTAGAGTTTTGAGTGAAAAGTTATAATTTTTGAAGTTCTGTGGTATTTTTGAAAGAAAATAAAAGGAAAATTCAGAGCCAGATGGCTCGCGATCGCGAGCCGGTTGCTGTGTGATTTTTAATTTTTAATTCTTTTTTTGTTTTATTTAAATTTTCTTCCATTCTTTTGCTTATATCTTTTCCGTCCGACATCCGAGTGGTCCGATTTTTGAAGCGTTGAATTCCTAAGACATCCCTCTATCTTTCCATACCAAATTTATGATTTTTGAGATTGAATTGGAAAAGATTGATTAAATCAAAGAGAGAGGA
>JAOTBA010000007.1:15103444-15117832 GCA_025629845.1 Erythroxylum squamatum | reverse complement strand
CGTAAACTTGTAAATATCTGTTCTATAAGATAAACTATCTTTTGGAAAGAAAAGAAGTTTTCGAAAAGGGGTTAACGGAAAGTAATCACAATTCAACCCCCCCTTCTTGTGTATTTGTATATTGTTGAATTAACGTGTGATTCACTTCATCTTTATGCACTGCAAATACCTTGACATTGAACTAAGGTTGGTAGCTTTCTTGCTGGAACATAATGTAATACCCAAGGCCAATGATTCCGGATACCTCCGAAATGAAGACTTGTACATTCTGGATAAGATGTTCTTTTATGATGACCAATTCTAGGGCATTGTGGCTGCCAAGATGATGATGACCTCTATGTGGCAAGTGGAGCACCACAAAGTCGAGACGAAGACATTTGTATTTCCAGTATTATTAAGCCAACTGTTTAAGCATCTCAAGGTCCTCTAAAGAGATGAAGCAGTGGCTTATACTATTGAGGGGGATGTCATCGATGCCAATAAAATGAGGGAACTCGAATTCAAGGACAATGCTCCTCATGGGTGGATCAATCCATATCAGGCGAGGAACAATCAAAATGTCCCTACGGCACAGTAATTGGGAGCTAGCTCAGTTCCAACAGATACTCGGATTCTGGCCCAGATGCAAGAAGTTCGGGTAGATATTTAAGACCTTAGTGCGAAAGTGAGCAATCTCATGGCATCACAGGCCAGAACAGAAGACATGTTGAGGGCTTTCATGGACCAACAACCACCTCCACAAGGACAATGATATAATAGGCTCATAGCATTACATTTGTATCTAACATCATATACATGTAATTGTGCATTTTACTTTTAATCTCACCCTACCTTTGATTTTGTGTTGGTACATTGTAACCCTAACTTCAGTTTCATTTTGTTTCATCTCCATAAATTGTATAGTCTAATGGGAGATATGAACACAGGGTACCAAATTTGGACAATTTACTATTTCAGGGGGTTTCTCTACCTTTACTCTACCTTCTATTAATTGCATTGCTTTTTCTTTATTTTTCCTCACATTGAGGACACTGTAGATTTTAAGTGCGGGGGAGAATAAATTGATGGTCGTGCATACATTTGTTTTTATTAAATCATTTTACAAAAATTTAAAAAATCATTTGTTTTGGGAAGTTTTGCATGAACTAATTGTAATATTCTCATCAATCATGTTTGCATATTTATACATCTTTCACGATCTAATTGTCATTATAATCCAATTTCATGAGTTAATTGCATTATGGATAAGATTGATCTTAGATAAGATGCATAATATGATTAAATGGGTTGTATACCTTGTCACAATAGGATGATATAATGTTAAATTGATTGGATGAGCATGCTATTGAATGAGTAAACGTCACCAAGTGAGCTATTTGGAGCCTAAAGGATTGCACTTAATCCTACTTTTCTTATGAGCGATATAATTTTCTCTTCCAAATATGTTTCTAGAAATTGCATTGCATCTCTTCGAGGTTACATAATCATGTTATGGTACGTTCATGAAAGTGATAAAAGGCACTAGGTTGAGCTTGAGCCAAATAGCTAACCCTTTTTATACATCAATCCCTTAGTGAAACCCTTTGTGCCTAGTGATTGTATTTGAGTCTTTTTCTTTGTAAACCTATTCCAAAGAACCTTGAACCAACAAAAACAAATTCACCCTTGTTCAATGGTTAGTAGAGCTATTAATGTTGTGCATTTAATATTTTTATTGATAGGTATACAAAGGAAGAAGTGTGGGGGTGTTTTTATGGTAGTTGAAGAAGCATACTGTCAAAAAAAAGGAAGAAAAAGAAAAGAAAAAGAAAAAGTGATAATAATAAATAAAGCGTGTTCACTTCAGTTTTCAAGGTAAAAGAATGATGGAAATTGTGACAGTAGAGTTGGTAGAATTTCATGAACATTATGATTGTAGGGCACTTTTTCAGTAGAGTTTGTCATAAATGATTGTAAAATTTATTATTTCTGCCCTACTAATTGTTGAATATTTGAATTCCTATCCTTTCTTTTACAACCAAAGGAATAAAAACCTTTTCAATTCATGGATATGCCATATATGGGAGTAATGGAGACGTAGATTAAATGCAAGCTTATGGTAAGAGACATGCATGAGAAGATGATTGAGAGTAACCCTTAAACACTCGTGTGTGAAAGTTAATGCTTTATGAGAGACTTCATTCATGACATGTGATTTTGATTAATTGAAGCATTATAAGGTTATATTGTAGCTTAGTTGTGGTATAATTTATAAAGTATTATGTGACCTTATATCTATGTTTCAATTCCTTCCTATAATGCTTTCGACTTATTGAATTGAGCTATGATGATGATTAGGTGTGAAATGATGGAAAGGAAATGTTTGTGGATATCATTCATTTTAAGTAAACCCTAAGGAGACTATAACTCCTCCATTATGGATGCATAGTGGTTTAAAGGCTTGTGGCATATGCTAAATGTCACCGTACACCAACGAAAGTGGAATCAATAACTTGGTTAAGGATCTAGTAGTTAGTTTCTTTTATTTTGCTTGGGGACAAGCACTAGTTTAAGTGTGGGAGAATTTGATAACTCAAATTATTCTTATATAATTTTGGGATGAATTGGAACCAATTTGACTTATCTCTATGTGAATGTGACGCTTTATTTGGTTAGTTCTCACACATTTCTACTTTATTGCTTGATAGGTACTAATGGACATATTTCGGGGGTAAAAGTCATAACTTTTACTGTGGATGTTAGATTAAGGTCATTCAAGGACGCTTTTGAAGAGGACTATGATGTCTACAACTTCGGTGAAGACCCTGAGGAGAGATTTAGTCGACTAAAGGGCCAAAAGTGAGCATTTTGTAAATGACCAATGTATGTCTGCTAAACGGATATAATGTCTGTTTAATGGACATTTCCTAGCCAACTTCGCTCCCAGACCTAAGAAGGTCTGCTAAACGGACATCGCCTGGCCAACTTTGCTCCCAGACGTAAGAAGGTCCGCTAAATGGACATTAAGTTCGTTTAACGGACATTGGCAGCCCAAGGACGATTTGCCTTCCATTGTTTGGTAAAAACTAGGTTTCTTTGAACCCAAGACACTATAAATACTCATTTTTAAGACCTAATGAGGGGTTGGACACTGAAAATGAGGCAGCATAAGGAGGCACTGAAAAAGAGGAAAAGAAGAAGTTTTAGAGGATTAATCCAAGCATTGGAAGCAATCTTGTTTTGTGTTCTCTCTACTCTTTCTCGGATGTTAAGCATCTTTATGTGTATGGTTTATGTTATCAAGTTCTGGAACTAAACCTCAAATAGGGTAAGGGATGTAGCCTATTCGGGGGATTAATTTGTATTTTATGGATTGATTGATGTTGAATGAAAGTTCTTGGGTTATGTTTATCTCTCTTGTATTTCACTGTTGTCTCTATGCTTGATCACCATAGATGCAATCTTAGGAATCATATAAGGAACTGAGTGGCAAAGTATGGTTTATGCACTAGGAAGATAAACACATTCAATTTAGAGATAGAGATATCCTAAGCTAGTGTGATAACTTGTGGTTGCTTGTTCTTCATGAATTTGACTAGTTAGGTTGCATATTGAGAGATGGTAATCAACTAGTTAGATATTCTTATATGTCTTGAGAGAGAACATGAGTAAAGTTATTATAACCTGACATTCAATCAATGTCATAATTTATTAATCAATCTCTTGAGTTGGTGAAACCCAAAGCCCTAAGTTTAAATCATCAAATTATTCTTGTTTGTTATTTTCCAGTAATTACAATTTATTGTCTACCCAAATCCAATCATCTTTTAATTTTATTACCAATTTCGTTCAAGTAATTAGGATTAATTCGGTGGCAAATATTTTAGTCCTTGTGGGAAACGACCTTGGAATACTCGATTTGAAGGTACTAGGAATGACTCTGTGCACTTACAGACTTTTTTCTGACCAATACATGTAAACCTATAGATAGGTTGACAGAAATCCTCTGGATTACGATCAAACCTAATAGTGAAATTAACGAATCGATAATGCAATCTAGGGGTTTTAACTAGAAAGAGATTTCAGTTGATTAACTGAGGGATTAGTTATTAATAGTCTTGGGAAAGATAATAGCATAAGATAAGAATTTCCAAATCCAATATTCAATAATATAATTGCATGATAAAGGATTAACATTTAAGATTTCTTAACGAGGTTTATCACCTAGTTACCATTTATTACTTTTCCAAGTATTTTCCTTTGCCTGAGCTCATTATTGTTTCAATCCTAGTTTAGTTTGTTTAGTTTAATATTTAATTAAATATACAATTTGATTTGATGGTTAGATCATAAGAAAAGGGTAAATAATGGTATTTAAAATCCTCGTGGATCGACCCGTACCTACTTATGTAAGCTACAGCTGCATGATATACTTGCGGTTTAACATTGATAAAATTCTTATAAGTTTAAAAATAAGTTAGTCAATATTCTTGGTGGACTAATCCATTACTATTTCAAATAGGAAGGGGCTCAACGAGGACCCTTAGTGTAGCTTGATATCGATAAAAACATGCTTTGTATTTGCTCATGTTGTCTTTACTTTAGTATTAAAACCTTTATACATTTCCCTAATAGCCTGTATATATGTCATAGAAACTCTTTTAACTTTTAAACACCTCTTTATGACTTTCCTAGGTACCCTATCATATGTCTTTTCTAAGTTAATGAAAATCATGGATAGCTTCTCTAAGTTAAGTCTTGCTATCTTTCCCTACAATATTTCGTTAATCTTCTAAGGAGGTATATAACTTCTATTGTGGATCTTTCTGACATGAAATCAAATTAGTTCTCCAAAATCAGTGCACCTTTTCTTAATCATTCCCTCTCATAACTTTATGGTGTAATTGAGTCGTTTAATTCCTCTATAATTATTATAACTTTGGATGTCTGCTTTGTTTTTGTATAGAAGAATTAGTGTACTAAGTCTCCACTCAACCATCATTTTGGCAATCTTGAGAATCGTATTAAAAAGTTTAGGTAACCACGTGATACCCTCTTCTCCTAGGCTCTTCCACACCTCTATGGGTAGCTCATCATGTCCTACTACACTTCCACTCTTCATCTTCCCTAAAGCTCCTTTAATTTCTTCTCTTATGATTTATTGACAATAAGTGAAGTTCTGATATCTCAGACATGCTAATATCACCCAAGGATATGTTGTCATCTCTGTCTTCATTAAAAAGTCTATAAAAGTACCTCTACCATTTTTTTTATTTCATTTTCATCCACAAGCATCATCCTGCTTCATTCTTTATACAAAGAACTTGATCTAAGTCTCTCACTTTCCGTCCCTAGCTCTAGCTAACTTAAATATATGCCTTTCTCCAACTTTAGTTTCTAATCGTTGATATAATTTCTCGTAAGCTTTACTTTTGGCTTCTGAGACTATCTTCTTTTCCTCTTTCTTTGGCATTTTTAAAATTTTCACTATTAATTACCCTCTCTATATTTGTGTTTCTATCCAGTAGAACTTTATAGGCAACCTTCTTAATCTTCACCTTTTCTCGTACATATTCATTCCACCACTAAGACTCCATCTTACTGCCCTTATACCCTTTATAAACTCCTAAGATCTCTGTAGTTGCATTCCTTAAAAGAGTTGCTACTCCCTCCTACATCTGGTTAGCATCTCCTTCTAGTTTTCATCCTTCTCCAAACATTCCACCATCCCTAAGTTATTCTACAATATCTCCTTTCGGATTCCACCATCTCTAGTACAACTCTAAGGTCTTCTTTTCTTTCTCTAACCACTAATTATAATATCCACAATCAACAATCTGAGCTGAGTTAGTAAGAATGCCTTAGGTAAAATCCTCACAACTAGGTCGATCGTTGTGCCTTACGAGAAAGTAGTTAATTTGACTCTTTACAGTTTTACTCCTAAAAGTTACTTGGTGCTCTTTTTTTTAAAAAAATGAGTTGGATCTTACCAGATTAAACTCTACCATAAAGTCCAACAAAACACTCACATTGTCATTCTTATCTCTATACTTCAAACTCGTATGAGCTTATGAATACCCGTCCGAGGTTGCCCCTAGATGACTATTAATGTCTCTTCCTATAATAACCGAGAATCTATTGAATCACCTCATCTAGCTCTTCCCATAATTGGTGCTTAAGTTGTTTTTGCAACCCTATTTGGGGTGTATAAACACACCACATTGAAAACAACATATATCACTACAATCTTTAAGGATAAAATCATATCATTAGTTTTGTTTATCCCCACAACATAATGTATAAGTTCCTTTACAACCAATATCCCTCTACCATTCTGTTGCCTCTAACCTGAATATCAAAGTTTAAACCCATTAATCTCTTTCACTTTAGCTCCCATCCACTTTGCCTAAAATCTCCAATAATTTTAATGACTTCCCAATAAGAGTCCCGACATTCCAAGAACCTATTCTTAACTTAGTAACATTTTCTCTTCTCTTAGACCCAAAACTCACTGAAGGGCTAGCTCTTGGTTTTATCATCAGAATTCAAAGCCATCTTTCCTATCCTAAATATCCAACACAGGCTAAGAAAAGTAACAACAAACTGAAACATAAAAATTAAGATAAAAGGGATATACTAGCTATAAGCCACAAAGAGAAACTACTAAAATAAATAAAAATAGGAATCAAATCATCTATATTAATAACAACAATTGGAAATAAATAACAACAGTAAAAAGGAAGAAAGAAAATAATTAAAGGAGATAAATAAATAAGTTACACTAACCAATTTTTGAAATCTTTTTACTTTTTGTCAAAACAAATCAATCTAAACAAACCTTTAACCAATAATATCAAAGTAAAAAGAAAAATATTAAATCTTAAAACGAGCACCACAATGGTAATGCGTCATAACATTACACAAAATAACTAGACCTAAAATTATAGCTAGTGGTAAGTCTAAGTCGATACCACAAAAAGTGTTCAGTTAGCTTTTGAAATAAAAATAATCAGTGTTTAGGTTATGAGGGTTGTAAGGCCCCAACATATACCCTAGAAGCATTATAGTATGTCTAGGTTGTATTAAGAAGTGCATGTAACGAATTAAGTGCATCTAAGTATAGTAAGAGACATTATGGTACTTAATGTAAAAGATATGGATAAATGAGTAATTTGTTCATTTCAGCATGGACATACATATATAGACATGAAATATAGATGAGAATGAAATTAACTGATGAGATTATATGCCTTTGTGGGAATTAAAGGAAGAAGAAGGACCAATGTGCAATTTTCCTAAAGTCAATTCATGGACCAATTGGATGAAAGCATGTGTGACCAATAAGATTAAAGCATGTGTGTCTAATAGAATTGTAACATATGGTCCAATAGCATTGTAACACATGGTCCAATAGCATTGTAACACATGGTCCAATATAATTGTAACACATTCTCCAATAGGATTGTAACATATGGTCCAATAGGATTCAAAAATGTGTTTAAGAGTAGAAAATTCATGTGGGGAGTAGAAGAGAGGGGAGAGGAACGTGTATATAGGGTAGAAATTTCTCTTCTCATCTCCTCGCCATTTCATCTCCTTAATCACACCATTTTGCATAAGGAATGAAGCTAATCCTAAGTGAAAATCAAGGTAAAAGTTTATGGTTTATCTTCTCATTCTCATCTTTCTTTCTTTGCCCATGAAGAGTTGGAATTATAAGTTTGAACTTGGGATCTAAGATTTGCATTAGTGGTGTTCTGGTTGGTGAATCAAGCAAAGCCAAAGGTGAAGAGAAGGAAGAGTATTAAAAGAAGAGCTAATTAGCAAATTTTAAGGTTTAGGACTACAATTAGTCTAATTTCTCTTTGTGTGTATATTTGAATGGATATAAAGATTCATTTGGACGTGGAATGGTTGTTGGGATGATGCTTTGGTGTTATTTTGGTGTTACCTTGCATATAATTGGTTGAATATGACAAGAGAGTATCATGTAGTGGAATTTTGTCTAGAATTTGTTGCACTAGTCATATTTTTAGGTCATAACTCAAATTACAGACCTCTAAATTGAGTTATTTCAATTTCATATGAAACATAAGTCATATAAATAGAAATCTCTAGAAGAGACTCTGAGCTAATTCTTGCTTTATGACATTGGAAATTGAGATCGAAAATGGTGACATGATGTTGCCCTTGTTTTGGAGCAACTTGTGATGTTTGCTATATATCTCATTATATAGAAGTCCAAATGGCTTTATTTTTGGTTCTTTGGAAACTATATGCATAGGAAACAAATTTTTAGAAGACCTTAAAACCTAATTCGAATGTTTTATATGTGAAAATTTTAGAACAAGTGGAGTTATGAATTATGGGTAGGGGACATGATGGGAAGGAAATTGCACTATTTTGAGTTTGTTTTCATTATGATTTTTACCGAATCATATCTGAACCTTTTTGAATGTGTATGAAACTTTTCAAACACCTAGAAATAAATAAAATAGGACTTATCTAATTTGAATTGAGTGATTGAATATTGGAATTAAGATTGAGCATAATACATACTAAAGAAAATTTACATGTACATAAATGATTTGTATGAATATTTATTGCTCATATGTGTGTAGTATGATTATACAAGTTTGATTTTGAAACCCTTTTAATGGTGGTAAGTTATGACTTGCATGTATGAATGCAAATACAAATTTTATGACTTGAAATATATATCATATGATTTGTCAATATATGAATTGTGAAATTGGCAAATGGTTAAAGGAAATGTTACAGTGCCTGCTCTATTGTCTTAATGGTGGATAGATAGGCATGCCTATAAGGTTACAGTGCAGCTGCTACAGTTTGAAATCAATGGTGTCTTCATTTTAAGACTATAATATCTCCATATTTCGATGCCTTCAGGTATCCACAGTTTGATACTTTCGAGGATCCACAGTTTTGATATCTTTGGATATCCATAGCTCCCACTATCTACACCCATAGGAATGTACAGGCCTAACACAGAAAGTAAAGTAAATAATTACAAATAAGAAATATAGTATGACAACATAAATAATTGGTATTGATGAGCATTTGCATTTATATTGATAATTTGTATCAATGGGCATTGAATATCAATGTTTGGCTTATGAATGTGAATTTACGGTATATGAATAACATATTAAAGCATGTTTGCATTATGTACTTTGATTAAGTATGCCATCTCTATGTATATGAGTTGTGATTTTAAGAATGTGTGTGCTTGGCAGGTGACTACTACGAGTAGTCATCCAAACTAAGTGTTTTCCCTACTAAGCTTTCAAGCTTAACGTGGGTGTTAATTCGTATAGGTCTAAGTAATAGGAGTAAGACACAGGGAACATCTGCAAAGACTAAGGCCAACAGCTAGGAGAAAAAGTACCTGTAGAATGTGTCTATTAGTTAAACATGATTGTACATGTAATGAAGGAAGGAAATTGTATGTTTTCTTTTAGATTATCATCTTAATGTAAAGATGTATTACTACTTTTAGATGATAATGTTAAGTGATGTGAAATTTTGTAATATGTATGTGTATGAATAGAAAGATGTGTGATGAGAGTCCCTATAAATAAATAGAAATGTATGTCATAACTATTTGTACAGGAAATTGGTTACCACTGTAGGTTCAGTATAAGGGTTGTTACAGGGGTTTTTGTTGGTTTTCAAATAAGAAAATAAAATGACATTAAACTAACAAAAGCAAAGTAAAGAAAACATTCAAAAATGATGAAAAGTGATGAATACGTTAGGGACCTAGTCATCAGTTCAATCTCAGCTACACACAATTAAACATATTTCATTGAATTGTTGTTCTCATATCTCTCCTAGTAATTATTAATCGTAGGTTAACGATAAGCTCTATTAACCCCGATTTTCCCTTAGGTCATGTTCAATTAAAACAAGCTCTTTAAGTGAACCTAGCTATCGAACAACCTAAAACAAGCTCTTAGATTTAATTGGGCAGGCGCATTACTAGTTAGGAAAACATATTAATCAAGGCAATAACCACATACACTTGGGTCATTTAACCTAGGTTACGTTATCCTTAATGATTCGACACCAATAGGAAACACAACAATTACATATTGTATCCGTAATGATTTGAAGCCATTAGTTACTACAAATGAATCTCAACATAATAATTATGAATCCTATTAAAGATTCTAGCAATATCCAGACACAATAATTACGAATTGTGTTTAAGATTCTAGCAATGGGTTCACACATAAACAATATAATAATAACGAAAATATGATCATTCATATATGAAAACCCAAATCCATAAGCATAGGATAACATAAACAATTCCTAAAGAGAGAAAGAACAACACATACAAAGACATAATGCATAATCGGGTTCTGTGACGTCGATATCACCTCCAAATCGATTTCAGGAAGCTTATCCCTCCATGAGTCTCTAAACGATGAGAGGTTTGCCCCTTCTTCCCTTACAAAACCAAGACTTCACTCCACAAAATGTTTCTTCAACATTTCATATGTTTTCTACCTTCACAATATTGTATTTATAGTGAAAACTATAGATTTCTAGTGTCAGGTGTTAAAGTCATGGGCGTGAGTGAGTGTCATGCCTATGACTTTTATGTCATCGCGGTGAGTAATTTTCTGCACTCTTCATGCTTGATGTTTTCAACTTACGCTCTTCATTTTATGCATTTTCGTGTCTTCTCTTGCTCTTCTCCTTCTTGCTCTATGAAGACAAGTGGGTGTGAATCTCAAGAAGATAGTTCAAAGAATGTGCTTTTAACTCACTTTATTTCTTATGCTTCCAAATTGTACCTAAAACCAAATATGAATTACAGTGAACGTCTTAAGCATTTTATAGCAATAATTACTAACAATTATGGAATAATGTATAATCAATTAAGCACATATCACACAATAAACAGATTTGAAAAATCGCGAGTACAAATGATCGTAAACAAATCCATACTTAGATGCTCCAAATTTAAACCAATAATAGGCACCTCTCATCTAAAACAATAGGAGTAGAGAAAGACATTATCGGAAGAAAGCCATAGGAAGAAACTAGAAGCCAGGCACAAGAAGCAAGAAACTCCAAACAATTTCAAGCTTGAAATAAGAGCCACTAGTGCATTACCCAAAGTCACGTTCTGAATATGGACGAATTGAGTGTTGATGGCTCTAAAGTGTGTATGTAAAGTCTAGGTGTCTTTGGGTTTTAGAGAACAAATGGTCAACTTTAAGGTTTGACAAATTCAAGCTTCTAATCTAAGAATAAAAAACAAAGAGAATAGCAGACGAGAAAACAAAGAAATCTAATAACCACTAGTAGGCCTTTACACATCTCATATGCTCACACTCGCTAATCTGTATAATAGATTGTTTCTAAGTAAAGAAACTCACTCTACAAATGGCACCAAATATGAATTATAGAGTCTACATCCTTGTGGTTAGTGGAGAACAAACAATATCCAACAACTTTATAGTAAACAATCTAGTAAATGTCTCTTTAACTTCTAGATCTTCTCTGAGAGAGATCCAATTCAAGAATAAACCAAACACATAGATTTAAATCTAGTTTACAAGATCCAAAACCACTAAAAATCCACAAACTAAGGAGATCTAATCAGATCTTCGGATAAGAATTGCTAAAAGAGCTCCCTTATATAAATAAGCACTAATTGAAGTAGTAGATAGCAGCAAATCCAAAAAGTTGAGACATGGGTAAAGTTCAAAAACCACGAAAAAATGAAATTGCAGAGAATAACACCCAAAAACCCTGTAAAGAGATCAAAAAGAGAGAATAAAAAAAACACCATCGAAATGTCGAATAGGTAACAAACGAATATCAAAGTGGGACAATATCAAAAACAAGCAAACCCAGAAGAACTTCAAAGCCATGTCCCTCCACGACCTCTACTTCTTTTACCACTTTATGTGAAGGGCAATCTCTAAATGTCTCTCAAATGTAAAACATAAGTTTGAAGGAATTAAAAAAGCAATCTAACCTGTTGAGTGCCAACAAAGAGGAAAAGGAAGGCACTCAAGAATTGGGTAATTAGTTAGAGGCTTGGAAGAAGTAGATATCATATATTTTGATTCCTAAAAATTCAAGTGAATTTGTAAGAATTGTTACAAGTTTTTGTTTATTTTTGGATGTTGGTTATGATTGAGGTGTAGAAAGAAAATCATAGTGTAGCACCCCACCCTCTCGAGACACGTACCCGACATCTTAAGTGATGTCCGAGTGCAGATCCTGCAAAGGTGGCATGCTAGAACGATCGAACTCTCGAAAACTCAGTATAATTTTTTTTCCAATCACAGCAATACAATCATCAGAAATTTCAATAGCCATTTGGGCCCATTATAAATACAAAATACTTGTCATAATTTCATTACATTGCAAAAATCATTTACAAACATTTCCAATATGGAAAGTTATTACATGCAGAAACATATTCAAATACACATTATACAAAAATTGCGGAATACATAATTAAGAAAGTATAAATGCAGACGCCAACTGATCCCGACCTCTATCTCTCGCTTTAATGCAGTAAGTATACTCCCATTTGTCTAATGGGGTACTCGTCTAAGCCTGAAAAATAGTTGCAAATTTTAGGTAAGTTTTGCGAACTCAGTGAGTGACCATCATCGACGGCTCACTCGGTCACATAGCACACAATTCACATCATTTATTTGATAATCATATTAAATCACATACACTTGATCCATCATTTCACATTTTACAGTCAACACATTATAATCATTCATATCATGCAAATGCAGTGCATATGAGACTCACTTTCTATTTGTTACTTTGTTGTAACCGAGTGCCTAACTATCCCGTTTCTATTGTGGATATCGGGCTCATTGATAACTGTCCCGTATCCATTATAGATACCAGGCTCATTGATAACTGTCCCGTATCCATTGCGGATACCGGGCTCATTTTACATAGTAAGCCTTTGACTCTTAATCACTTTCTGAGCTTGAGGCTCTTTTTCACAATCTAAGCTTTAAGCTCTTTTTCGGTGGTTACTCTGGTCACAACTGCCTTTATCTTTCATGCATTCATGAAATATAATGCATTAATCACATTTGCATATTCTCATTCAATCACATTCGCATATCATCGGACCTTAGTCTGGCATTCAACATTAAAGTTGAGAATCACATTTTCATTCATATGCAAATGCACATTCAGAACACATTTATCATCGGACCGTGGTCTGGCATTTAGCAATCAATTTATGTACACTTATTTCAATCAAATTCACATATAAGTAGAACTTCAATATCTCATTCATAAATCACAATCATTGGACCTTCATTGTCCGGAATTCAACAATCAAATCCAGTGTTTTAAAAATCGGATCGAACCGGCCGGTCGGACCGGAAAACTAGTGAACCGGAGTATAAAACGGTCCGATTTAACCTTTATTTTGTGTAAGTGGTTGACCCGTTCATTTTACGGTCGGACCGGTAAAAACCTGTGAACCGGTATAGGAAAAAACCGCCCGGTTCACGTAAAATAACTCTCACTCACTTCTCTCTCGTCTGTCAAATAAAACTCAAAAATAGAATAAAAAGAAGATATCACCGCTTGAGAAGGACGACACCGCCGCTCTCTCAACCCTCATCTTACCCACTGCCGTTGTTTGCTCTATTCATCAGGTGTGTCTCTCACGTCTCTCTCTGTCTCTTAGGTAGCGAAACTGGGAGCTTGTGAAGTGGGGACTGCTACTGCTTCTCTTCCTGGAGACGCTTCTGTTGGTTGGTTCATCGGCTCTGCTTGCTTTGCTTTTCTTTACGCGTCTGGACTTGTTTAGATTTAAAAGAGAGACGACGCTTCTGTTGGTTGGTTACTTGGTAGTCTTGGTTCACGTCGTTTGACTCTTTGCTCTGCTTTTCTTTACATTTCTGACTTGTTTAGATTTAAAAAGATAGGAGAACTAAAAGCTGCATATAAAACAAAAGTTAAAATGATGGGACTTTGTAGTTTGCACTTTGCACGCAGTACTTGTTAAAGGCTCTGCATAAAACAAAAGTTAACTTAAAGTGATGGGACTTTACATTGCACACACTACACAGTACTGCATGCAAACAAAAGTTAAAACTTAAAGCAATTTTTTGATTAAAGAATAGTCAATAACGTGGCCCACCAAAAAGTTATTTACTGTCAGAACAAAATAACTTTCTGGTGCTCAGATGTGAAAAGAAGAAATCTTGACCCACTTGATCCATTTGTGCTCAGTTCTTTTACCCTGTCCAAGTCCATGAATTGCCATCGTTTCATGCTATGGAAGCACTTAGGCACCGAAGTTTACTGTAGCTTCAACTACACGAGTATATGTTCTCCTTCCACTTCTGTCGTTTACCATATCTACAACGATTT
>JAOTBA010000007.1:15044355-15055451 GCA_025629845.1 Erythroxylum squamatum | reverse complement strand
AATTGGATATTGAAGTCACTTTGATTGATGATTGAAAAGAGAAAAAAATTTATACCGAACTGGATTGTTTTAGACCGGGTGTGTATTAGGGTTTCCAACGCTAATTTTTCTAAGTTATGCGTTATCGGATGTCGGAAAATTGTTTCAGTTCGATTCAGCGATTTGTTTTCGTTGATTCCGAGCTCTTCGTTTCGCTTTCGATACTTTCGCTTTTGGTTGTGTTTCCGCTTTATGACTTCCGATTCGGTTTGATTATTCATTTTTCTTTGGGCCCTCCGTTTTCGCTTTGGGCTGAGATTTTGTAAATCCGATCCTTCGATTCCGCTTTGATTTTGTTATCACGTAATGACTTTCGATACCTCGTCCGTTCTTTTGTTATTCGATTGCTTTGGCTTTCGCACGCTTCCGATTCGATTTCGTTTGGCTTCCGCACGCTTTTTGGCTTTTGTTTCGCTTTTCGTTTCAGATTTATTCCGTTTTTTCCGGTTGGGGTCCGGTTCCAAAATCGGGTCCCAACATTTGCTTTGGCCCACTTTTGGGTTTCGCTTCCGTTCGATTTAGATTCCGCTGTTCGCTTCCGTTTTTCGTTTTTCCGGTTGGGATCTAGTTCCAAAATCGGGTCCCAACATTAGCAAGATTTTTGTTAAGAAGGTTGGGTTCCGGAAACGGGATCCAACATCAACAGTTGATAGCACTAGATTCAATAGTTGCATTGGAGATGTAATTAGTATGATCGATACCTACCGGTTGAACTAAAGTGGCTTATTGGGCAAACCCAAGATCATTCTTAGGGATATTGGATATCGACCTACTAGGAGAATTTCTCTACGATTTCTCTTAGATTTATATTGAAGGTTATGAATTCGTGAAAAACAGTGGAAGCCATAATGCGTGTTATTAAAGTCCTTATAGACATGCATTTAAGTACATTCTAATTTTTCTCTCTTTGACAAAAAGTTGCTATTGCCCGAGTCAACACCATAAGTACTAGTGTGAATTTAAGATCATTGATGGAAGCTAACAAGTCAACCGGACCAAACTTCCTTGACTAGCTCAGGAACTTGAGAATAGTTCTCAAGTCCGAGAAGCTTGGATATGTCTTGAAAGAACCACTTCCCGATCCCCCTGCTGCTGATGCTTTTGATGATGATCGAAGGGCATATAGGAAGCATCTTGATGATAGCGGGATGACTAGTTCTATTATGCTAGCCACTATGTTACCGAAGCTGCAAAAGCAGCACGAGGCTATGGATGTTCATACCATAGTCTATCATCTTAGGGAGCTCTTTGATAAATAAGCAGGGTACGAAAGGTTTGAGACTTCGCTATTGCTCTTCCGCTCCAAGATGGATGAGGGGACATCTCCAGTGCAGTACGCACTGAAAATGAATGGCTATATCGAGCGGTTGGCCTCATTGGGTTTTCTTTTGGATCATGAATTAAGTATTAACTTAATTATGACAAGTTTAACCAATAGTTACTCACAATTTGTGCTTAACTATCGGATGAACAATATATCCCACACAATTCCTGAGTTGGTTAACATGCTCAAGGCAGTTAAGCCATTTGTCCGCAAGGACAAGATTGTGATGCTGGTGGACTCTTCTGGTTCAGAGAAAAAGAGCCAAAAGAAGAAGAAGTACGCAAGGCCTAAGGGAGGTGCCAAGAAAGCAAAGAAGACTGTACCGAAGGGAACTTGTTTCCGTTGTGGCAAGGATGGCCACTAGAAGAGAAACTGCAAGGTCTATCTGGAGTCCTTGAAGCAAACGAAAGCATATGATTCCCCATCTACTTCAAGTATTTATGTTATTGATATTTATACTGTTTTTGATAACAACATATGGGTATTAGATACTGGTTGTGGCTCACACATTTGTACTGACGTGCAGGGCCTTGGGAACAATAGACAACTTAATAAGGGAGAGTCAGACTTGCGAGTGGGCAATGGAGCAAGAGTTGCTGCATTAGCTGTAGGCACATATGTATTGACGATCCCTAGTGGGCTTGTATTATAATTGGACAATTGTTTTTATGTACCTGCTTTGACTAAAAATGTAATGTCTATTTCTAGTCTTAATAAAGTTGGATTCCATTTAAATTTCAGTAATAATGGTTGTTCAATTTATTTGAATGGAATGTTATATGCTTTAGATACATTGTGCAATGGAATATACATATTAGATATGTCTAATCCGGTTTTAAATATCAATAATAACAAAAGAATAAAACAAGATAATATGAAATCGTCTTACTTATAGCATTGTCACCTTGGCCATATAAGTGAGAGATGCATGACTAAACTATACAAGTGTGGTAGTTTAGGGTCATTTGATTATGAATCATATGACACATGCTAATCTTGCTTATTAGGCAAGATGACTAAGTTACCTTTTAAGGGAAAGGGTAAACGAGCTAGTGGACTTTTAGACTTAATACATACTGATGTATGTGGTCCGATGTCCATACATGTCAAAGGTGGTTTCGTATACTTTATTACCTTTATCAATGATCATTCTCGATATGGGTATGTGTATCTTATGAGATACAAGTCTGAAGCCTTTGAAAGGTTCAAAGAATTCAGAAATGAAGTGGAGAAACAACTTGGGAGAAGTATTAAATCACTTTGATCGGATCGAGGTGGTGAATACTTAAGCTAAAAGTTTTTGGATTATCTTGGGGATAATGGAATCTGTTTATGTATTAAATAAAGTCCCATCCAAGTCAGTTGATGTTGCTCCATATAAGATATGGACTAAAAAAAATCCTATCTTTCTCATATGAAAGTTTGGATGTTTCTTTAAGAAGCTTTCTAATTTTTTATTTATTTTCTTTGTTTAATATTTTGTGAATAGATATTTGGATATGAAGCTATGTTCTGGAAAGATTTATGTTTTTCTTCTATTTTGGTTGTCTAGAGGATATAAATGAGGATAACGATGTATACAATCTAGATATTGTTACCATTTTGGGTTTATCATCGTCATTGCAATTGACAATCATACATTAAGCAACGGGAAAGTTTGGATGTTTCTTTAAAAAGCTTTCAGTTTTTAATTTTTTTTGTTTAATATTATGTGAATAGATAATTGTATGTGAAGCTATGTTCTAGAAATATTTATGTTTTTATTGTGTTTAGTAACTGTCTGGAAGAGGATATATATGAGGATAATAATGTATATATACAATTTGGATATTGCTGTCATTTTAGGTTTATCTTCTTCCTTACAACTAACAATTATACGTTAAGCAATAAGAAAGTTTAAGGATTTATATTTGTATCTATCTCTAAGGTTGTTATTCTGTGAGAGAAAGTATTATTTGACTGTTACTTCTTGAGCTTTCTATGTTTATAGTCCTTTGGAATTAATTTATTAGTTAGGATTTACACTTGATCTAGTTAAAAGATTATCTCATCTTAGACCTAGCTGAAAGATATCTTATTGTAGAACTAGTTAAACTTATTGCACAACTATAATTTCATCACCTAGCAAAGGTTATCTTATATTTGGGATTGATGTTTTCTTTGAAGGCGAATTTACATTATGATTTTCCTTAGTATCTATGCAAATGAAACCAGCATCACCTACTAATACAATAGTAAATCCAAATGTAGAAAATGTGGTTTGTTATTGTGGGTTAAGGGCCCCATTAAGGACTTTATGAAGTGATTGTAATCCCAGTCAGGAATTCTATGGATGCCTTAGTTATCCAATGAGAATTTATTTGTTATTAGAATAAAAACTTATGTTTAAAGTTTATATAATGAAATTAAATATTTTAGGTTGGGAGATGTAATTTTTTTAGATGGTATGATGACAAATTACTGAGAGAGCCATTAAAGTAATTCAAAAATTAAGAAAAGAATTATCAATGTTAAAAAAGGGGGTTGAAATAATCATAACTAAGGAGTTTGAAGAACAAATGAAGCTGATAAAGGAGGACATAAATTTATTGAGAAAAAAGAAATGATGTTTATGTTAATGAATATTGTAATAGGATTTGTTGTGGTTATGATACTTTTTATTTTAACGTATGTTATGGGGCTATTGTATTGAATTTTAACTATGCAACGATACTTATTAACTTCAACTATGTTATGGAAATTTTGGTTTTTTAATTATATTTATATATGAATTATGTATTGTAAATTAATTAATTATATATATACGAACTATATATTGTACATCCAAGTTCATTTCATATATGAAGTAGTGGTTAATAAAGGAAAAATAACACTACCACATAAAACCAATAGACACTGAATAATTCAATCCATATAAATTAAAGGTAAATTATATGCATGACATTGAATTAGGTTCTCAAGATTAAGCATTTCATATTGGTCAATCAAAAAATTATGCACAATATTTACATTGTGTTTTTGATTGACCAATGTGAAATTCTTAATCTTAAGAACCTAATTCACATATAATCACATATGTCAGTACACATACATATAAAAGCCAATAGGATAAATATCAAAAAGAGACATCATTAATTAGTAATGTTTTCCTCATTTGTACTTGACTACGAAACTTTTTTCTTGTGTTGATTGTATTAATGACGTTCTCCTTCGAATTGCTTCAACTTGTGACTTTTGTAAAGCAATAATAGAATGTCCTCTGGACAATAAACCCCTTAGTTTAAATGATAATTGGAATGTGTGTGGATCAACATCTCTAAACTTTCTTTTACTAACATGTCAAGATGTACCAACCTAGCAAATTGAAGCTAAAATATTATAAACAAATTTGTTAATTATTTCAACTAAGATAAATTGATAAAGAACACATTCCTTACAATATTGCTTTATTGACTCGATATAGCATTATCATCAACTTTATTTGCACCACTTAACTATTGTTATAATGAAAAAATTTTTGTCAGCCATTAAAGCCAATAATAATTGATAAAAAACTGAAAAGTTGCATACCTGTAAAGTTGCCTCTATGATAACCTGATTAAGATAATGATAAATATAAGTTTTTAAAACTATATTCATATTATTGAAGTAAGGGATACACACCTGTGAAGAAGCTTCATCGTATTAAGTTGAGTTGTCCTTATTGTATTTTCTAAAATTATGACTGGAATTACCACATTTATGATATTTCTGCACTTATCTTTTCCAGACAATTTTCTGTATTTTTTAATTTCTTTGGCCTATTTTGTTGTTTCCTTGTTGGAATTCTCAGTCTACTGGGCATAACTCTTTTAGTTATAGGATGTAGCACTTCTGCATTGCTTGAAGGCTATAAAATTTTACCTTTAACTGGTTGTAATATGTGTTCATACAAACTCATGAACTAACCCTTCCTATAATATGAATATATGAATGTCTCAACCTTTTCGTTTGAGTGATGGATTGTACTAATCACATGTTTAGATGGGTAATCATATAGGTCCTATACTCGAGAACTACATATTTGTTGTCTACCAATCCTTGTAGTATGCTTCTCGTCACCCTTTAAAACTTCAAAAGCACCATCTCCATTCTAGCCAATTCTCCACTATATTCCTTCTTTTTTGGTCTTCTCCAACTTCTTCACTATATTAGCTGTAATATCGGAATTATATCCAACTATAAAATGTCTCCTATCTACATGCCTCTTCATCGCCTTTTTCTAACTGTCTCAAGCATGCTAATCATTAGCTTCTCCCTTGTTAGTAGGATCCACCCATTAAAAGATTCATTCATATTGTTGTCAATTATCATAAATTTAGACTCAAAAGATTGGTAATATAGTGCTCACTTCTCTTTAGGATATTCAAGTAAGGATGAAGCACATTTAGGCCTTATTTTTTTTAAGCCTTTTTAGTTGCTCGTTGAAATCTTAAAAATAGGTTGACCTTGGCAATTCCATAACTCCTTTTTGAGATCCTTTCCCTTTCTAGTTCCCATGTCAATTGTGATATATTTATTTGGCACACATTCAATGAGCTACATTTAGAAAAGCCTCCTCTACAACCCTAACTAATCCCTAAATCAAATTAAAAAGATATTGTTTCATATATCATATTATAATAAAATCAGTTATACGTATATTAACATGAACATACGTTCTGTATATCAAATATGATTGTAAGTCCTTCACCGTCTTCCAATTTCAAATCAAATGCTAATAAATTTATTAACCAAGTCCATAAATATGTGTTTTCTACCTCCACTATTACCTAGGCCAATGGATACATTCCTGTATCACCTTATTTACCATTTGTACTCATGAATTGTCCTTAGAATTATGTCTTTAGGAAGTAGTCATCAATCCCAAAAATTGGTCTTAAATGCTTCCGTCCTCTATTTATGGTGTTAAAACAAATGTATAATTTTTTGAACTGCAACAAAATATAAAGAAGTATTAATATAATATATTGAAGTATCCCTATGTTTAATGAAATTTTCATTTATCATTATCTATAGCAATAAACTTTCTTGATTCCTTGATAATCGTAACTCCACTGATGATCCAGGATTTATCTTCAACTCATACACATAATCTTGCAACTTTGCATATTCATTAATATAAATATTGCTCTCTTTTTCCTCAATCTCCTCTTTACTCTTCTACACATGCTTGAATTAACAAAAATATTATTTTTTCTGCACTATTTGACCTTTTTTTTAGTTGAGATACTAGGCTTCTTTACAATTCTATTTTTGAAGTGTCTCGTAAATATTTTTTTTGTTAAATCAGTAGAAAACTTTGATAAAAAAATAAAAAGAACAAGGTGAAGTACAAAACCGTCGGGGACCCAAACAAACCGTGGCAACCAAAAGCCACCTAGAGCCTAAAGATCTAAGTCAAAGCTGCCTGCAAGTGAAATTACTCATCTACAGTAACAATAGCAATCACTGGAGACCCAATACCACACCAACTTCCAACATCCAACACAACCAAAACATTAAAACATAACAGACTCAATGAAACAGCCCAAATCATAGGTCATTAAAAATCTCGTAAAAATTTGGCTTAAACCAATTTTGGTTTGTTCATTGTGAAACGACTGTGATCAGAGTTATAAGTTTTAACTTTGAAACATCTCTCGTTCTTATCATATCCAATATGAATAATTGTTTTGCGTGTCAAACTTAAAGGATCAAAGACAAGTTGACTCTTATTAACTTGCCTTCATTAATTCTTTTGGTTCAAATTCTACACTCAAATTTTTTTCATCTTAATCTTTGTTTCCTTTTCTTCTATCTTTGGTTATTCTTATTTTGAGTATGATATACAATCCTAAGTTACCAATTTATATCTCTAATATTTAAAATATTTTTTGAGGATATTCTCGGTATCAAAATTTTTATCCTAATTTTAGTTGATATTTGATCTATATTGATGTCAACTTTTTCAAATATACTCTTTTATTGATTATTTCAATTCTTATGATGACTCAAATGATAAGTTCTTAGTTTATAAGATTATTACAACTTTACCAAATAAATTGTTACATAATGATTCAGATATATTGATAAGATCTTATCTTGACATATTATTTGATATTATCTCCCTTGTTTTAGATTTATTTTGGTGCTTAAATATGGAAATTAATGTTTGTTTTGTTTTAGAAGATGAAAAGTGGAAATTGCATCAAATTGGGACTCTATTGATGATAATGAAAAATTTTGGATAAACTGAAGAGATTCAAGCAGTGGATAAGGGTGATCATTTGAAGAGTTCGAATTCGACTGGAAGAGTTTGAATTCGACTGGAAGACTTCGCCTTATCCTTATCATGAAGGAGTTTGCTTTTGACTTCATTTTAGATAGACATCTTTACAAGTTAAAGTTAGATTAGGATTAGATTAGAAAACCCTATAAAAGGTACGTTTCTCACAACAGAAGGTTATCTTTTTTTACATTCTTAACAATTCTTAGTCTTTCTTCTATTTTTGTTATTGAAGTGAAAGCCATGAGTGGCTAAACTCATCGTTCTGATTCAAGGGGATTCAATACTCTTATTGTAACTTTGTGAAGTTTTGTGTTTCAAACTTTTATTCACGTTTTAATTCAAGTATTTCTTGTTTTGAATTCCCATATTTCATGAATGATTAATATTAATCATTTTATCGTTATCTAGGAATTCAGTGATCGTAATTATCATGAAGGATTGGTACAAGTAACAAATAGGTTATTTATGAATTTTCATATTTAACTTATGATAAACGAGAAAACTAAATTGAATAGTTGCAGCTATCTCGATTATTTAATTTAGGGTTTAGTTTTTCTTACGAAGCTTATTGTTATCATTTATTTGATATAGAATGCTATCACACCTAGTCAATAGATGACAAATTTTGATTTGGATTCTGGATTTGAATTAATTAATTTAGGAAAATTTGAGACTTATTACAGCTACTAAAAAGTTTGGAGAATCAGAATTATTTTGGGGGGCTTCAACAACTCGACCAAAATTTGGCATCATTGTTGGGGAACTATTTTAAGTTTCATAGTTTCTTTGCATTGTTATTTTTATAGTTACTGCTAACCTCTTGTCTTATATGACTCATGCTTCTCATATAGGTAAATTGCAATAAAATCCAAAAATTAAGAAGACAACGCGTTGTTTGAGAAAAAAGACTAAGCAAGGAAGCGGTCAACTTTCAGACGTGAAAGTTAAAGTAGAACTAACAATTGGTGAAGACTCTAATTTTCAAGAAGCGGATGAAAAGATGGCAAATCTCAACCCGAGAACGTTGAGGGAGTTAGTGGCACAGAATTTGAATCAACAGCTTTCATGTATTCAATTTCCAGATGTTAAGGTAGATTTCGAATTGAAATTTGGTTTGATTCACTTACTGCCTATTTTTCGTGGTCTTAAAGATGAAGATCCGCATAAACACCTGAAGGAATTTCATGTTGTTTGCTCTGGAATGAAGCCACAAGGGGTGACAGAAGAACAAAATAATCTCAGGGCCTTTCCGTTCTCATTAAAAGATGAGGCAAAATATTGGCTATACTATCTTCCCCCTGGCTCAGCGACGAGGATTTAAGATGAAAAGAATGTTTATGGAGAAGTTCTTTCCTGCATCAAGAGCAACGAATATCATAAAAGAGATATGTGGGATAAGACAAATTACAGGAGAAACATTATATGAATATTGGGAAATGTTTAAGGAGCTATGTGCCAGTTGTCCATGTCATCAAATTCCTGGTCAACTTCTGATTCAATACTTTTATGAAGGACTATTGCCAATGGATCGAAGTATGGTCGGTGCAACTAGCAGAGGAGCTCTGGTAAACAAAACGCCTAAGGCAGCCAGATAGTTGATTTCAGTTATGACCGAAAATTCTTAACCGTTTGGGACAAGAATGGATGGAGCTATTAAGCATATGAATAAGGTAAGTAACACGCACCTTGAGGATAAAAATTCTGATTTAACCGCTCTATTTCGTCAAATGGCTGTAGGTCAATTATAATCAACAAGATTGTGCAAAATATGCTCATTTTCTAGACATCCTATGGATATGTACCCTACATTACAACAAGACTCTCTTTAAGAAGCTAACGCAATAGGGGGCTTTCCTGGTCAACCTTAACAAAAATATGACCCTTATTCCAATTATTACAGTCCAAGATGGAGGGATCATCCAAACTTGAGCTATGGAAATCAAGGAGGCTAACGACAATATCAACCTCACAATTTTAATAAACAACCTCAAGCTCCTACATATGCTCAACCTCAATCTTCAAATTCAAGCATGTCTTTAGATGAAATTATTAAGGCGTTTGCTAATAAAACACAACAATTTTAACAGGAAACAAGGGCAAGCCTTCAAAACTTAGGTAATCAGATCACTCAATTAGCCACCTCGATAAGTAAATTAGAAGCGCAAGCATCGGGAAAATTACCTTCCCAAAGGTGGTGAACCCTAAGGAGAATGTGAGTGCAATGACTTTGAGAAGTGGTAAGGAAATTCAATCTGGAACTTCTTTATCAATGGAGGAAGAAAAGCACGATGATAGAGAAAAAAAGGAAGAACTTCCAACTCAAGAATCAACAAAGGTAAAAAATGATTCATCTTCATCAATATTAATTAATGCACGTTTACCTCCTTTTCTTAGCAGGTTGGCTAAACCAAAAGATGATGAATATGAAAGAGAGATCTTAGAAACTTTCAAAAAGGTAGAAATCAATATATCACTTCTGGAAGCCATCAAGCAAGTTCCAAAATATGCAAAATTCTTAAAAGAGCTATGCACAAATAAAGGAAGCTAAAGGACAAGGAGAGAATAATTTTGGGTAAGAATGTATCAGCTATGATAAATAGGAAATTACTAAAAAAATGCAAAGATCCAGGTATGTTTACGCTTCCGTATGTTATTAGTAATAGAAAAATTGAGCGTGCCATGCTAGATTTAGATGCATCTATTAATGTCATGCCATACTCAATTTATCGAGCTTTAAATCTGATTTTTTTGCAAGAAACTAATGTGATTATCCAACTAGTTGATCGTTTGTATGTGCATCTTATTGGAGCTATTGGGGATGTTTTAGTCTAAGTTAACGGTTTGGTATTTCCAGTGGATTTTTACATCTTGAAAATGGATGGAGATAGTGTTGAAAACTCAGCTTCGATTTTGTTGGGTAGGCCATTTATGAAGACGGCCAAGACGATAATCGATGTGCACGAGGGTACTCTTTTCGTAGAATTTGATGGAGAAATAGTAAAGTTCAACATTTCTCAAGCAATGAAATACCCTAATGATCTTCAATCTGTCTATCTTATGGATATTGTGGATTCATTTGTGCAGGATATGTTTAAAGAAGAGAGTATTGAAGATAAGTTGGAGTGTAAGGCTAAATCAGAAGTGAACGAGCAAATTTTGAGTTAGGTTTAGGATAAAGAGGATATATATGTTGGTTTATGCCCTACAACCAATCGCTTTGGCTATAGTTTAGTGATAACTTATTTAAAGACATTCTTTATCTTGTACATATTTAGATGTATATGATAAAGTCCATGAGATAATTTTACATTGCAAATGAAATTATAATGAGATTATAATTATGAGCTTCATATTGCATTTATGTATTATTCCTAAAATGTTCCTAGTCATTGTTCTATTAAGATTGGACATTAATAGAACGGA
>JAOTBA010000007.1:15012737-15029783 GCA_025629845.1 Erythroxylum squamatum | reverse complement strand
TGATTCAACACATTGTCGTCAACCCACTGTCTGATAAAACCACATACCTGTCTATGCATCAGAGTCCATTCTTCACCCGATTTATCATTAGGCTTTTCAGTGGCAAATACTGGTAAGTGAAAATTCTTCACATAAAGTAGATCCTCCATCTTGCCCTTCCAAAGAGCATAATTGGCGCCATTCAAAGTAACCATCCTATTAGTGTTGACAACTTCCATTGTTCACTAGAACTACAACCACAAATATTTCGAACCAAAGAGCTCTGATACCACTTATTAGGAAAGGAGGTGTCGATCACGCAGTGGCAACAAACCAGAACCAATAAACCTTTCCCTATGTGAAAAACCACAACCAATCCAACAAAAACAGCAGCCAACAAACTCACTAATGCACGAAATTAAGCAGCAAGAAATAAATAACACAGGCAATTTTTTACGTGAAAAACCTCCCTCAATGTGAGAAAGGAAAAAATCACGGGACCTATTCCAGTAATGAAAAAACTCCACTATCATCAATCAAATTACAGAGTTTTTCACCTCTAGATATAACTAGAGTCACCACTCAAATCTTAAATACAACAATAATCATCAACAAGATGAAAAATCAAAGAGTTAAGAACAATATCACCCTTAAAATCTTAACAACTTCGACTGAAGATTAGGGCACCTTGGAGACCTCCAAATCCAATCTCCACCGTTCAGAATGAAGAACAACGAGAGAGGAATCTCTGGTTAAAATTTCAGGTCGATCCGACAAGAAATCACCATGCGATTGAAGGTTGGAAGATTACTGTGCAAAGCTAGAGAAAAAACGAAAATTTCCTTCTCTCTCTCTTTTCCCTCTCTTCTCTTCCGGCTGAAACTCACTTACCTACACTTCTTTAGGATTTAAAACAACCTTTTATATTTTAGGCTTTGGGACTTAGGAGTGACCCAAAACCCAACACTTCCTTCTACTGTCACACCTTTTTACAGCCAAGACGGTGGCTAGTCTTTTTTGTAGAGAAATTGTCAGGTTACATGATATTCCTCGTTCCATTTTGTCAAATCGAAACTTCATTTTTCTGATTGCGTTTTGGCAAGAGTTGTTCAGACTAAGCCAAAACCACCTGCAAATGGGGACCTCTTATCATCCAGAATCTGACGATCAAACCGAAGTAGTAAACCACTATGTTGAAACCTATCTCAGATGCTTTCATGTGTCCCTATTACGATAAGGGCAAGGCCAAGTTCCTACCATACCACCAGCTGCCTTATCTATTGCAGAAAATTGGGAGTTAGTTGTACAACCTCCCAACATCCTGGCCCACCGCTAGGTACTACAATCAGGTATCCCTACTCTGGAATTGCTTGTGCAGTGGTTAGACCGTCCTCCAGAAGAAGCTTATTGAGAGAATTATGATCTAATGGCTGGACAGTTTCCTAGCTTTCGCCCTGAGAACAAGGCAAGTTTCCCAAGGGGATGCACTGATAGGACTCCACCACCCTTGAGGACTTATTATCGAAGGAAACATGGAAATGTTGAAGGTGCCGAAGAAAGTTGAAGTCACAGATCAAGTCTAAGGCGGTGAGAAGATTTAGGAATCACGTCAATAGATTTGAAAAGATTAACAGACTTGCAGATACTTGCTGATTTATTTCCTTTATTTTTGTAATTAGTTAGCAATTAGTTATTTTCAGTTGCCATTGTTGGTTATAAATAATTGTAATGAATTACATTTGAGACATGAATACAATTTAAATTCTCATATATTTGGAGATTTGTCCTCTCGATACGAACTATTCTTACATTTACAAATTGAAATACTAGTGACTACTACCACCCCATGTCCGAAGAAATGTCATGCATTAAGAAGTGGGCTTGTTCATGAAGCAGAAAATATACCATCCTGCACACCACAAAAAAAAAAAAGAAATGTGGATGATTGTCAGGTTTCACTACTCCAATAGCTTATGAAGATTGCTCCAGTACTGGATGGTTACAGATTTTAACCAAGTCCTATAACCACCTTAGTTTTAGCATATTGTTTGCTCCCTGTTTGAAACCATTTACAATGCCTCAGTTTCCTTGGGTTGACACTTCTATTCGGTCTACACTTCTGAGAAAAGCAGCAAGCAAATCTCCTAAAATAATGCATCCTCTCCAGTCAACATATGCAATCATCAGAAAGAATTATCTTTTGCATTGATTTACCACTTGAATTAATGGAAATAGGCTGTTTTGATGGTTGCAGGATCCTAGCTGCCCCTAGAACTCGGGCTTTGCAGAAAGAAAGGGAACTTTCTGTATTTGGATTAAGGAATTATAAAACAGATAGTCAACATATGCTTGTCAGCTTCTTCTGAATGAAGCGATTAATCTAGTTCCTTTATTGTGATCTGCACAAGAGGTTTACAAAGATGTTCTTTCGAAAGCAAAAGCAAAATAAAAGGGCACATAATATCTGTTCAACAAAAAAAAAAAAATCTGGTTTAGCACGCAATACTCACATCTTTCACAACGAAATGGTCCTCAAAACTCAGCAACGGCAACAACCATCTCAATGCAAAGAGAGGCCAACCATGCCCCCCGTTAGCAGAGATACAATCACCTGCACAGTGCAAATATTCTTGAAAAATACACAAATAAAGAAACTACGATAAATTACAGCTAGATTTAGTTTCAACAGGACGGGAAAGCGTAAAAAGCTTTTCTACCTGTAGCTTGTACAAATATTCTATGTGTGACAAAGGACTGCAATACAAAGAAACAAGCAAGGTAAAAACGTCGATACTAGATAAATAAAAAAGTTCAATAGAATTGCTTGATAAAAATAGATATCATCATGTGGGATGGTCCCAAGCACGGTACTAACTCTAGGAATATGAAGATTTTTCATCAGAACAATGTCACCTGCTCAACAAAGATCAAATTCCAAATATAAAATAAATCAAAATGTAAATTTTGATTACCATTGATGAACAATTAATTGCTTCGTCTATTCTGTGCAACATTTTCTTACAAAATTTGATAGGTAATTTAAGGTTTAAGCATACACTGACACTACCAAAAGACTAGAATCTAGCTGTATTAATTGCAAACTCCTTTATTTACCATATTGAAAGTATTGCAGTTCTAGCACAAATTTCAGTTAAAGAAGTTAATGCACTGATTCTAAGCATAAGCCAGGGTATGCTATTGGAATAAAACTCCGATTTATGTTTCCTTCTTGGTGTGCATACATTACTCCCCATCATTGTGTATATATCTTCCTTTTCAGTGTATAGCTAAAAGGCCCTACCAGTGTTATAAATAGAGCTATATCTAGCACAATTTTGATAATTAGAATCCAAGCATTCATCTCAAATATTCTATGTTCACACATTATTGATTCCACAAATTGATAATACTAATATCAGACAATGACTTTTTAATAACAGCATCCTCTTATAATACATACTGACCTTTTGAAAAATTATATAGGAAGGTTGGGAAATTGCAGAAAACAGATACAATTGAATGATTTCTTATTAACTAGGTTTCAGAAGGCTAATACAAATTACCAATAATATACAAATATGGGACACCCTATAGGATATCTAAGACATATTCCTTTGTAGTTAACCAAAGAAACATAGATATTCCTTTATAGGATGAAAAGATAATAATACTCCCTCACAAACAGAATGATAACACTTGATGGACATACACATATTATTTACATACACAAACCTAATAAACAAGTACCTGCCAAATTGAAGGCATATATTCACGGTATGGCAGTTGCTGCTTATCATTTGTTATGTTGGATGAAACTGAGGCATCTACTGAAAGTGACTTTTTGTGATATCTGTTGAAAAAGAATCAGCAACTCAAAATCTTTAAGTGTTTGATTAGGGAAACAAAATTGGAACAGGATGCTGAATGGAACAGCAAATGTTTATGCACAGCAACTAACTAGGTTGATCATATATTATTTTGAAAAGCCCCCTCATGAAGGCACAGACAAAACAGATCCAGAAACAAGTTGTTGGGTGAAGATGATCATATAGCATTCAAGGTTTTGATATACGTCAAAAAGCAACTCAAGCCAAAAGCTTAAGCTGCTGGGTGAGGCCTCAATAATAGATCATATAGGATTCCAACATAACCAAATTAAATGCAAGATCCGTGCACAATTATACTCAAATTACCTACCTTCGATCATGAACAAAGAGATGAACATCATGGATGAAGTAAAATCTATAGTTCCATGACCTAACTGCTACATATATAAATGCAGTCAATCACCTAGGAATGGAAGATTAGGATAGTGCATAAATCATAAGAACACTCTTCAACCTTGTATAACATTTGGCAAAAACCAGTCCATGGAAGTATAGACTCCAAATACGAGAAGCTCTTTAAAGCATGATAAAATATGTACTGATACACAGTGTAATTGGTCATGTACTCAAAGATACAGTACATCCATTGACCAACAAAAAGGTAATCATATTAACGATTGTACAGCACCCACATCACATTAAAGAATGACAATTTTCTTTTTTGTGATTTTTGATAGTATAGTAACTGACCACTAATATTCTGACGTTTGGAGCTCAGATACTTACTTTTTACTATCATTTGCTGCATATATATCCCCCATAATGGTTGCTTTTGTAGTGACAACAAGAAAAGGATGCAGCAGAAGAAGCTTTTTGATCTCCTGAACAACATTTGCAAACACATTTTGTAGAGAAAGGCCCTTCCTACACATTAAGCACATAATACGTCAATAACAGATTCAACTAACATGGTAAGATATTTGGATAATCATTCTGTGTGCATTTGCAAGCATAGTATCAGAATTGAATATCTGATGATCATGCTTTAAGTAGGAGTGTTAAGATTTTCTACCTAATCCATTCTTAAGTGTTATCCAATAACTTCAAGGTTGAATGGTTGGTCTTTCCACGTGTCATTCAACCTTTTATAACAAAGAGCTCCAAAGTATATAAACAACGGTACTATAATCTTTTATTAAGACTGGATTTCAGTAACAGCATAGGGGATGCAGACCTTTGCTTTATTCACACTTTCGGCCCAACAGGTCTAAAAATGTAAAAAGACATTTTAGAATTGTATATAATCCATTATTTTACCGGAGAACAATGGTATGACATAACTACATGTACGGCTCAATATGGTGCTAAAAGGTAAGCAAAGGAGACGAAGAGGTCCCCAACTGAATCGAGACAATAAAATGAAGTTTGATCAACATGCATGTTTACATTTTTAACTTTGATTGGTAGCTATTATAGTCATTAAACAACCAGAATCAGACTTGGCCGGTAAAGTAGTACCTTTGAAAGTTTACCAGCAAAGGCAACAGAAGCAGAAGAAGGAAATAGGAATAGTTTATATATTTTGTATTAGTTACTGCCATGTGTAGGAGGGCAGTTATTATGTTTGAAAAAGTTATCGTGCGTTTAAATCTGAAACTGCTACTTTTTAGGAGGGATAGTTTTTGGCAGTTCTATCTGTAAACTTTAAAGGCAATTTGTGACAGCAATAAGAAGTTAAGGAGTATTTCAGAAATGTTCTTGAGTACTTTTACTCTTGGAGCTCGTTGGGTTCTCTCTAATGAGCACAACTTATCATATTGTAGAAAGAGGTCATAAAGAAAGGAAAATCCAGAAATCTGGTGAACTACAGCCAAAATTCAGTCTTACTAGGCCTATAACCAGATCTAGGGGACTTGATCATACCACTTGCTGTTTCTGACAAACTGCACATTATTACAGTTGAAAATAAGATATGCATAGGCCAATTGCAATGACCCAAGGGTACTGTTATGCAACTTAATACCAGCCACATAGTTTACACGGACCATGCACTTAGAACTATCATTTCAAATTTTCTAACTAAATTATTTACCACCATAGCAAAGGTCTGATATTAATGTTGGCTTGCTTTTCCCTATTATTATAAAAAAGATGGGCTGAACCTAGATAATAATATATCTTTATCACGTTAAAGGGTTTAAATATCCTACACTGGAATTGTATATTTGTCCTATTTTAGAATATTAGTAATATATTCTACTTCCCTACTATTTTAAGTAGATGAGATGGAACTAGTTAATAAATGATTCTTACTCATTCAGCAGTAGATTCAGCAAAACTCTATATTCACATAAACAAAACCTTAGAAAGAAAGAACTGTTATATGGTCTGAACAGTTCATGCTGTGTTACTGTTCATGATGAACCATATCATAGTATTATTGACACTGACATAGAGAATTATTTGTTTCGGTTCATTTTGAAGATATTTGTTATATAAATTGATCAAGTCATCAACCCAAAGAACAATTTCAATAGCGACAACATGAGAAATTTTATGCATGTCTTGGAAACTCATCTCAAGCAAGAGAGTGTTATAGTGAGGGTTGCAAACCCAGATGAATGGATGAGTTGTTTTTGTTTATTTTTTTTTAATGTTGATTAGGGGTAACTGTCATAATGTTATTGGACTTTATTTTTTATCAATTTGAAGAATTCTAGTTCTTGTCCTCAGGTTTTCTAATTTTGACAGGATACCGAAGTAGCTTCACATAGAAATTATTTTTAACAAGTTTAGGCAATTATAATACTTAAATACTCCAACTTCCCACTATCTTGTTAAGCATCCTATGTAGAAGTACTATTTAGGTATCCCACATTGAAAACTTTTATGTATTATAATAGTAGCTTTATCTTACGTTGCCCTATAAATAATTGGGCTCTGAAACATGGTTAATCAAAGAATTTATTCCACTCATTCTTTCTCTCTTTTAAAACGCATTCCCTAATTGAGTGTCAAATTTAGCTGTCCAAAATGTCCAAGTTTCTTGTTCAATATGCATCCCTATCCCAAGGCAAGAAGGGAAAGCACTAAAAAGGTACTTGTCATCACTTGTGGCCCGTGCATATGTGGGAAAACATGATTATTTTAGAACTTTTGTATCTTTCTTGAAAGTTAAGACATCCTATGATCATTGGATCTGATTGCTTTTGCTTGCTTTTTAGTTACTAAGGTAACTTGTATATAATTGACCCTCTTGTACACTTGTAAACAAGCAATGTAAAAAATATTCTCTCAAATATCAACTCCCATGATGGCATCAAAGCTGTAAGGCTTTGAATTCCTAAGAAAAATCAATCCAAGTGTCCAGCTTTCATTGTTGATAAACTTGTGATTTTTATTAGCCTTCATTGTCAATGATCTTTTTCTTTAAGCAATTAGTCTTAATTGCCTAAAGATCTTTTTTTTTTCATGGAGATGTTGGCGACATTTTTTTACATGGAGATGTCGACGATAGTAGAGGCAACCACTATGCCACATTCAGAGGAGACTATTCAATATCAACATCTCGAAGAATTACAAAATATCCAAACTACATATAAGTTGAATGGAAAAAATTAGCACAAATGGTCTCAACTCATTCACACCATATTAAAAGTGAATGGGAAGTTCAGTTATCTCATGAATATGGGGCCAAAACTAGAGGATTCTTAGGTTGAAGTATGGGATGAAGAAGATTCTATGATTATACCGTGGCTGTGGAACTCTACGACACTAGAGATTAGTGACAAATGTATGTCTTGGCCACTGCTAAGGATATTTAGGATGCACTCTAATAGAAGTATCCAAGACTATAAAAGCGAATTAAGTGAACAAGGTCAAGGTAAAGACTATAACTGCAAAATAAGGGTGTAGGATGGTTACTGAATATGCCAATCAATTGAAATCCTTGTGACAAGAGCTTGACCACTACAGGGTTTTGAAAACTAAATGTCCTGAGGATGCGTTTTGACCAAGTGAGAATCCAAATTCTTGGAAAGCATAAAGTTCCATGTTTTAATGAGTTTGTGGCCTTAGTTTGTGAATAGGAAAATAGAAAAAACATGATGCTTCAACCATAAAATATAGACAACTCAGCTATGGTGTGAAAAATCCCAGAACTGTGATAACCCATGGTATATTTATTGTAAGAAGGCATTGTACCTGTAAGAAAGTGATGGGAACTTTGTAGAAAACCTCCAAGCCGAGAGTGGGATAAAGAGGAGATTAACCAAGAAAAGATGGTCAGGCCATGTTACTACAATTATACAAAATGAACACATTAAAAGTTAGGTGGTCGTAACCAAAAAGAGGTCGAGAGGGCAAGATCTCTTATTGACAACCTTGATCAAACCTTCAAGTACTTCTTTTTTGGCATATTCAGGTGAGTTTCCACTCTTTATTGGATTAAATGTGTCGGGAACAACTTTTGCCAACTCATGGATTATGGATCAGAAACTACCGATCATATGACCTACTCACCAAACCCTTTCCTTTAACATACTCCCGATGTCCAAATGGTAGAAAGATAGTCACAGATGGTGGTTTATTAACCACCATAACAGGCATAGGAGATATAAAGACCAATCTATTACTGACCTTAAAAAAAGTTCTCCATATCTCTAAATTATCTACAAACTAGATCTCTATCAACAATCTCACTCAAAATTTGAATTGCTATGTGATTTTCCATCATAATTATTGTGTATTTTAATACAAGGATTTGGAGAAGATGATTGGATATGTTAGAGTATAGGATTGCCTTTACGCCGTTGAAGAATTGAACCTATCAAGCAAGATTAAGGGCAATTTATCTCACTCCTTTCTTTTAGAATCATTTTCATTTAATAAAGAGAAAATCTAGCTCCACCATCACCAACCTAGACATCCATTCTTTAGAGTCTTTAAAATTTTGTTTCTTTCTTTATTTAAGGGTCTCAATGTTGACTATTTTTATTATGAAGTGTGTAACACAAACATGTATCTTTTTCAGTTAGAAATCAAAGAAGTTCTATCCCTTTTTGGAGTCCTCTACTGTTGCTAATGTTTCTGAGCGAAATGGTTTTCTTCTGTCATTGATGATTGCATTCGTGTCACATGGATATTTTTACTCAAACACAAACCTAATCTTAGTACTGTCCACCATGATTAAAAATTAATTTGGGGTCAATATCAAAAGGTTTAGTCTGTTAATGTTAAGGAGTATTTCAATCAAATCATAAATCCATACTTTCAAAAAGAAGGAAATTGTACATGAGTCATCTTGTAGTAATACTTCACAACAAAATGGGGGTAGCATAAATGAAAAATGGTCACTTCTTTGAATCAACTCGAAATGTATCAAAAACCTTTTGAGGGGAAGCAACACTTACACCTATTTATCTTATAAACCAGTTGCCTTCAAGAGTATTGCATTTTAATAGTCCAATGGAAATCCTCTCAATTTTTTATCTTGATCTACAAACTACAAATAAACCATTTCTAGGGTAGTTGGGTGTGTCTCATTTGTTCGTGTTCATAGCCAAATCATGAAAAGTTAAATCCAAGGGTATTGAAAAGGCCTTTCTATGTTATTCTTCAACTAAAAAGGGTATAAGTATTACCACCTTCTGTCCAAAAAAAAAAAAGGGACTAAGCAGATGTTACTTTCAATGAACACGAGTCTTATTTAACCACCCCTTATTTTCAAGGGAGAATTCAACAATAAAAGATAAGGACAAGGGGATCACAGGGATGCACCATCTTCCTGTAATCCTATATATGAACTTAGACATTAAAATTAACAAGAAAAAACAAATTCTACCCTTGAGAATGTGGGATTCAACAAGGTGTATTAAGGAAGAAGACAGGAATTCCTAAATTATGCAAGTCCAATACTTCAACCTGAATCTTGAGAATAAGGTAACAATTTCTAAAGCATAGTGAAACTGAATCTCAATTGAACAATAATAATTAAGATCTTTCCATTACTATTAGAAAAGGGATTATGAAATATACCAAACACACACTATATCCTCTTGCTCATTCCTTTCTTTCAAAAGTGTTTCACCATCTCATTAAGCCTTCCTTGTTGGCCTAAACACTAGTGTCATCCCTAAAACCTTATCTACATAAAAAAATAAAAATTGGGAGTTGGTGAAACTATTGGTTGGAAAGAAACCTATAATTTGTAAATAGGTGTACACAGTGAAGTATAGTATAGATGGATCAATTGAAAGGTATAAGATCATATTAGTGGCTAAAGGCTATACCCAAACTTACAGAATTGACTACCAAAAAACTTTTGCTACAATTGCAAAGATTAACATTCTTAAGAGTTCTCTTACCTTTGGCAACTAACTACGATTGGGAATCGCAGCGAGTTGATGTCAAGAATGCATGTTTGTAGGAAGCTCTCGAGGAAGAAACCTACATGGAAGTGCGCCAAGTATAATTTGGCTACTCAAATCATTTTTAAGTTGAAGAAGGTCTTCTATGGATTGAAACAATTGCCACAAGCATGGTTTGGGGAGATTTGCAAAAGTAATGATGGCTATAGGATCATATGTTCTTCATCAAATACTCACCTTCAGGAAGACTCACAACACTTTTAGTATATATTGATGACATAATAGTCACAAGGTATGACAACAAGGAAAGACAGTCTCTAAGTCAACATTTTGCTAAGAAGTTTGAGATCAAAGAGTTAGTTAGGCCGAAATATTTCCTTAGCATATAAGTAGCTCACTCTAGGCATAGTATTTTTATCTTCTTATAAAAGTATGTTACTGATCTCCTAAGGCTATGTTTGGTTGGATGTAAGATTTTTAATGGAATGGAATAGTTTATAATAGAAAGGAATATAAATGGATGCAATATCATAAAATTGTTGTTTGGGAGGGGTGGAAGGGTTCATAATGTAATATAGTAAAATGTTGTTTGAAAGAAAGATTCATAATGTAATATAATGAAATATTGTTTATCATTTTACATTCCATCCTAAACTTTCAAAATCGGAGGTAATTTATTTTCACTGTTTAGGATGGAATGAGATGTAATGTGAAACCCTCCCCTTCCATCCTATTCCATTCCATTCCACTATAAACCCTCCTCTCAAATAATGGAATAATATTACAATCCATTCCTTTCCATTAATAACCACCCGTCCAAACATAGCCTAAGAGAAACATGCAAGACATCTTGGAAACTAGAAAATACTCTTATAGACTCGAACATTAAACTTGAAGAGGCAGAAGAGGATGTTCCAATAGATAGAGAAATGAATCAATGCTTTGTAAGGAGGCTCATTTATCTCACACATGACCAAATATAGCATATGTAGTGAGTGTGATAAGCCTCTTCATGCATTGTCTGAAAGAAGTTCATTTGCAGGCAGCTTACTGAGTATTGCAGTATCTTAAAGGGACACTAGGAAAAGGTACTTTGTTTAAGAAAAATGGAGGTCTAGTACTTGAGGCATATATAGATGCTAATTATGCAAGATTGATTGCTGATAAGAAATCAACTTTATGATATTGCACCTTTCCTAAGTAAGAAGCATAATGTGGTAGTACGATCTATTGTAGAGGCAAAATTTCGAGCAATGGCTCAAGGTGTATGTGAACTAATCTAGTTGAAAATTATCTTAAAAGACTTAAAGATAAGACTATATCGTGATAATAAATCTGTAATCAAAATAGCTTATAACCTAGTACAACATAATCAAACAAAGTGCATCAAAGTTGACAGACAGTTCATAAAAGAAATACTGGAGAGTGATTTGAACTTTCGAGAATATTGTATCTAAGCTAGGAATGGAGAATACTCATTCGCTAACTTGAGGGGGAGTGTGCAAAAACATGATTATTTTAGGATTTTGTGTCTTTTTAGGATTTCTTATTTAGTTAGGATATCTCGAGATATAATTATTGTATTTAGTTAAAATATCTCATGATCATAGGATTTGACTATTTTTGTTGCCCTTTTATTTGTTAGGGTAATTTGTATATAATTAACTCTCTTGTGTACTTGAAAACAAGCAATATAGAAAATTTTCTCTTAAATCTCAAGTTCTATCAGCATATACCTACAAGGGTAAGCATTGAGCAAAACAAATTAGCAATAAGAGGAATTAGGCATTCAAATTATGTTTTTGTCCTGCAACAATGAAGCCGCCTAATTTAGCGAAAATCATAAACCTAACTTTAGAGACAAGCACAAATTTATAAGAAGAAACTAAAGGATTAATCATTCTGCTACATGTCACAAATATTATACAAACCATATATTTTCTTCCATGATAAGAGTATATAAAACAATAAAGGACAAAGAACATAAGAATAAATGTATAAAGGAAAAAAAGGACTATATAAAGCCGTTACAATTTATGTTCCAACATAAAGTCACCTGATATTACCTCCTTGCTGCAATGATGATGAAGCCCGATCAACCCAATGGAATGCTCCAATACTGTGCGAGCGAATAGGAAAAGTAAAATAAGACAATTAGAGATACTTTTGTTATTATACAAGAAGCCAACCCCACAATTAAATAAAGAAATAAATTTTGTTTTATTTGTAGTCAACAATTTCTATTTAGTAGACCTGTCCAATGCTGTAAAATGTTTGCTTCAATTGCAACACAACATATGATCCAAACTTAAGCAAAAAAAATTAGTGATTCTTTTAGGGAATTGTACAAAATCAAACATGGAATACTAAACTTACATGGTTTAGTAAGGGCACCTATATCCATGGCCAGACCATGAACTTTATTAGGTAGTTATTGTCATATGTTACCAGAAGCAATAACTCAAATTTATATAGGAAACTAGGTAGGAGGTGTAGATCCTACTCATACAAAGTATTCCTCTAACATAAATCATATTCACAAAGGGAATTGGGTCAATTCCTCGATAGCAAGCCTCAACTAACCAAAATGGGTTAACTGAATGGAAAGACCGTTGTTTTGGTGCTCCCTATTATGTGTAGATGCCATAAAAGTGAATCAAACTCCATATCTCTACAAGTAAACAATCATGACCTCTCTACCTTTTAGACATCTAGTCATTGTTAAACATAAAAACCCCCCTTTGACATCATACTCATCATCCAAGCAACACCATCATGGTAGTTTACAAACTAATCCTACAATTTTTTGTTCCAACCCTGAAGGATAAAAATACTATGAAATTCAATATTTGATGGCAAACCTATCAATCATTAAAATACAACCATTGATTCCTTGAGCTTCTTTCTCTTTTTGAAGTTGATAATGCAATGTCTGCAACTCAATAAATTAAAACGTTAAAATTGCAAAAATGTCAAGAAACAATTCAATCTTAGATGATTAGCAATCAAAACTAGGAAAAAGAAAAGAACTAGACATCCAGCTTTATAAGGACAACATGAATTTGGGCTATCACGCTTAGAAATTAAGGACAACAAGAATTTGAGCAATAAACTAGAAACTTTTCATTTAAGATTGTTATTGTAGCATGACATTTAGTTTTTTATGGAATCGGACTCAATCTTGATTTCCAGCTTATGATTATGCATTGAACTTCAACTCAAGAACCTATATGTTCCATATCATTTCCCATGCCACCAGATAATTTTCAAGGTTTACCATATACTCTATGCACCTATGTGTACAATACAAGTTATTTGGAGTTCCACTCCAGAAAGAACACTCTAGGACAAGAATCATCAAATTGGTCATAGCATCAATGTTTTAGTTATAAAATCAAGTACACTAACCCTTTCAATAATTAGATCCCAAAGAACTTCAGTCATATGACTTGCACTACAAAAATATCTTATAATTGGCAGTTGCATGCAAGTAATCTACTCCAATTGACGTGAAACTTAGATGTATGTTACATACATATGGAACAAAAAATTTGTACGGGTGGTTAGACTAAAAGTTAGGTAAAAATATAGACAATGTGATTATTGTGTTCTTTATGCAAGTGCAAGCGTGTATCTTATCAAATAAAAACAGTCAACAAATAGCAGTTACCTGTGAAAAAAGAGATTCGCACCTTTAGAGTGGCAAGAAACTCAAGACTATCGTAACAGCGCGTATAGAGAAACCGTCTCATGCACAACGCAAACAAATTTTGGTCAGAGGAAGTGGCATTGCTTTTGCTCCAATCTACAACATTCGATTCGGTAATTCGTTTGCACAATCGAATTCGAACAATAACTCAGAGAAGGAGAAGAAAGAGGAGAAGCTTACTGTTATTAGCTTGAAGAATACGAATCCTAAGCAAGTGAGAAAGGCGTAAAACATCAAAACGACAATCCAAGTCGATGAAAATGACTAACTGTTCCAATCCTCCGTAATGCACCCCAGCCCACTCTTTTGGAAGAATTGAATTAATTGCAGCCTAACGAAGGAGGGAAATGAAAAAGATGAAATTTTGTCATGGAAGATGAAAGAATTCAAGACTTTGTATATGATAACCTGAATGAGGATGTGGGTTTTGGCAGAAGGAGATGGACCCACAATCTCAACTACGTTACCAAGGCGCAGAGGAAGGTTATGAAAAGAAGGTGGAAGCAGCGAGAATGAGGCGTGGGCCAAAAGAAGCCTAGACACCATGTCCCTGGCGCTCTCATCTACCTCAATCCAACCTTTTACAGCCATTAAAATGATCAGTTCAAAGCGCCCCTGCTTAACTAAGTTGACAGTAGACAAAGAAGCTTCAATATATACTATAAACTGATGCTTATTATAAAAACCGAAAATAAAATTTAAGAATTTGGGAGAGGAGAATTCTTCTTCGTAGAAATTAGTATATCTTACATCAAATTAATCATTCTATTTATAGTACAACATTTCCAATAAAATATTATCATGATAATAGCTATTAAGTGGTGCATTTGGTGCACTAACAATTAAGTGGTGCATTTGGTGCACTAAGCACACCATATTATTTCTATCTTTTATAACAATAGATACTGAACTTTATATTTTGTATATGAATAAGTTCTCTAGTTTAAGGTCACATATCACACAATCTATTTCTACTTTTTCTCATTTCCTTCACAAACAAATGAACAAAAGAGACCTAAAAATGCTTCTTTCCTTTCCTAAAATTAATTGTTTAAAAATTGCAACCATTTATGAAACCTATCTACTTCAAAAAGTTTTATATCATGTCAGACCTAATTCCAACATCAATACACCCCTGTAGAGTTTTAGTAAACACAAAAAGCAATTTGCAAATATGCATCAATGGGAAAAAGGAAATCCATTAGGGCTAGTAGAAGTTTTTTATGCAAGAGATTGTTAATAAAATGACAACATATGTTACAATAAGGACAACTCCAAATTTATTCCAAGAAACAATCTAAAATGAGTCTAAATTCTAGAAATTGATCAAGTTAGAAGCAGATAAATTCTGAAAGACAAGCTTGATCAAGTTGGGTTTATAAGAAAAACTGAAAAAAAAATCAATTATCGACGACAAATGTTGGGGGAAAGGTTGTCTTTACCGAATCAATGTAACTGGCAAAGAAATGTTGGAGAAAAGAGACAAGAGCGTGAAGAGCGAGAGAGAGGCACTGAACCAGAGACGAAGAGCACGAGTGAGACCAGATAAGAGAGAGGTGTGTTGCTACATAAGTGAGAAAGTTTGTTGGGAAAAAAGGAGAGGGGCAGAACTTGTCAAAGACGAAAAAATGTTGTGTTTACCTATTTCGGACATGCGCGTAGGTAAAGACAAGGGGTAGCATCTTTATCTATTCCCCGATGTCTAGGAAATTTTTTGAGAAATTTAAAAATTTTGATTGAAGGATTTAACATGGAGTACATCACTAGGAGAGAAGCATTACTCTCCTACAATAAATAAAACATAAGACGTTACTGGACAATCAGGTGAAGAATACAAGCAATAAAATGACAACATTCTACGTAATAAGACAAATAGAACTCGAACGACAACGTAGCAGTAAAAAACTTGTATGCGTAACCAAAGAAAACTACAAGAAACGATAATAACGTGAAAGCATTGAGTGCTGAATGTGGGAAAGACAGTCCTCACGAAAGGAGACTCGAGAAGCTTCCAAATTACGGCAACTGGGATTTCGACATCTTGGTAAGGATGCACAACTTGAATATATTATATAATTTCTTCTTCCACTGATCACTGATCGATGTAATCAAGAATTTTAGACTTCAAAATCCTCCTATCCGTCATAGGTGGGAAAGAGAGGGGCGTTTGTTGAGAGGTAAAGCATTCACAACTGTGTTAACCTTTCATGATCTATGTGTGAAACAAACAACTAGAGTTACTTGCTTAAGATTCACCACTTCTATCTGTCTTGAACAGTCTACAGTAGTCGAGAGAGATGAAGATACTAAGTAGCAAAAGGAAAAGTCTGCAATAGTGGCGGGTATACCTTCCAACATGAAATAACTTTATTTCCTTATGAGTACTGCATGAATTTGATTTAGCCTAGATTCTATACTCTAACTATATGGTCACTACAGTTAGGTAATACTTTAGAAAGAAAGAGCAATTCTCTAATTTTCATGATTAGAAATTTAACACCTTTAGATGTGAACGTGTTGTACCTTAGGAAATTTATAAGTTCCTCTCCTTCAGTAACACCTCACTCCCGCATGACCCGAACCCGATATCGTTGGTACTATCCGAGTCCGTGCCTTGCGAGGGTGGCGTGCTACAATACTCAAACACAGTCAAAAACTCAGTATAATTTTTTTTTTGAATACAATTATATGCGCGGAAATCAGTAGACAACTTGGGCCCGCTTTAATTTGTAAACATTTTCAGTGGTAACAATACACTCAACAGTATTTAGAATAGCCATTTAATGTACACAAATCCACAACCAAATTGGGCCCAATTTTATTCATAAACGTTTCAGTGATCACATTAACAATCAATAAAATTTCAATAGCCCATTTGGGGCCCACTATAACTACAACACTATTTTCCAAAAAATGCGGAATACATAATTGTATAAAAGTAAGATGACACTAATGTAGACGTGGACCGATCCCGACCTCTATCTCTGACTTGCATGTAGTAGGCATACTCCCGTTTGTCTAACGGGGTACTCTTCAAAGGCCTGAAAAATAATTGCAAATTTTGGGTGAGTTTTGAGAACTCAGTGAGGAACCATCATCGATGGTCCACTCAATTCATGCAGCAGTCAAATATATCACAGATATTTCACTATCTCACATTCAG
>JAOTBA010000007.1:14990438-15002438 GCA_025629845.1 Erythroxylum squamatum | reverse complement strand
AGACCTTGGTTCATGGAAGAACTCCCAACTCTCCCTCTGACTCTACCTCTGCCTCTCTGTCCAGATCCACCACCTCTGCTCTGCTGGACTGTAGTATTACTCCCAGATCGCCCACTGATAGCAGTCTGAGTCCCTAAAGTAGCTGGATAATCTCTAATCTGGTGGTCCATAGAGCCACATTTAAAACAAGCCCCAGACATTATCCGACACTCACCACCATACCTTTTCTCACAATACTCACAAACTGGAAGTTGATTCTGAGCTGAGCCTCTCTCACTGCCAGTTTATGACATCCTGCCCCTCGGCTAGATCCTGACTGCCTGGATTCACCTAAGGATCTGAATGGTCTATTCTGGCGCTTACTAAAGCTCCTGTCAGAACCGCCCTGACTCTCACTAGGCCTCTTTCCTCTGGACCATTGCCCAGTCTCTGCTTGTTTCTCCTTCATCAGTTGTTCAATTCTAATTGAGGCAGCTCTTAACTCAGTGAAAGTGCCCATATCTAACCTCGTCAACCTTGTTCGAATCTCCATATTAAGCCCGTTCTCAAACCTCCTGCACTTGTCTTCTTCTGCAGGGATCAAAGCAGTAGCATAACCCATCAATTCATTAAATTGGACCTCATAGTCCGCCACTGACATCTTGCCTTGCTTCAATTCCAAGAACTTTTGCATCTTCATATCCGAGTAGATCTTGGGCACGCAGTTGTCTCTGAAGACACTCAGAAAGTCTTCCCACTTCAATTGACAAGGCCTAGTGGTATTGCCTGGAACAGTTTTCCACCACTAATAAGCTGGGCCCTGCAGTAATGATGCTGCATAGTCGAACCTTTCATCAAGCTCGCAGTCCATTTGATCAAATACTCTCTCTGTCCTCTCTAACCATCCCTTGGCCTCAACGGGGTCTGTGCTGCCATAAAAGTCCACAACTCCCTGCTTCCGTAGCCTATCATACCTCCTTTCCCCTTCTCTCAGGAACTCTAGGAGGCAACCCCTCAGATCGAGGTACCGAGGACTCTCTACTGGCTCCTACAGATCCTTTATCAGCTGGTTGATCAATCTGATTACCTAGAGCGGATGACCTATAACAAATAATAACTTCAATCATTATCCGCATTTTTCACGATATTTCATGCTTAACATCCCTATATGTCCCAACAGATGCCAAATCATGCTCTGATATCACCTAAATATAGCGTCCCCTTACCGCAGGGTACACACCGGGATGCTCGGAGTTCATTCCGGTACATATCCTATGATAAGGGCGAGCTATGTTCGATCACTACACTCACTTCATATGGCATGGTATCATAATTCACTTATAAAACATCAATAGAAAATCACAATATTTTTAAAACCAACTTTTTCCTCATTTCATTTCACAAAACCAAAAGTCTACATTGTGTCTTTCAACTTTACTACATGTACATCAACAAAACCAAGTACATAAGTACTACATGAAAGAGGAAAATATATCAAATCTATCTAAGCCATCCAAAAATCCCAGCCGACCGACCTTTGAGCTATGACTTCTCTTGCCAAATCATAATCTACACGACAGTAGAGCCTCTCAGTAGCTAGAGTCGTCTCTCGGTCCTGAAAAGACAACGATGCAATTTTGGTGAGTTTTGCAAACTCAATGAGGTAACCATCATCGATGGTTCACTCAATCCATGCAACCCATCAATTTATATAACAATTATTTCACAACTTTGCACTTTACATAAATATCACATTTTCACTTAAGCATAAGCAATTCTACATTTTAATCAATCAAACATACTTAACAAGATGCATATGAAATGCTCATGAGACACTTTTCCAATTATTCATTGTTGTGACCGAGTGCCTGAACTATCCCGTATCTATTTTAGATATCGGGCTCATTAATAACTGTCATTTATCCGATGAGGATACAGGGCTCATTATACATATTGAGCCTTAGGCTCTTAATCACTTAGAGCTTCACTTAGAGCTCGAGGCTCTTTCCACTCGTTGAGCTTTAAGCTCTGATCGGTGGCTACTCTGGTCACAACTGCCATTATCTGATCATGCATTCATGTATGAAATACATCTATCAATCATATTATATCACAACACATTTAGTTATTCACCTTCACATTCAAGCAACACTTCAATATACATTCCACATTTCGCAGTCATCGGACCTTCTGTCCGGAATCAACACTCAAGCCGCATTTATTCACTCATTACAAAACAGAAATGAAGCACACAATAATTGAGAGAAACCATCTAGGTTACTCACAAGTTGCTCCCGAAGCTAATGCCTGGAAGATCCAGCAACGTCCGGAGGTTGACGTTCTAGTTGCTTCTCTATAATAAATAATATACACAATATCACAATTTGCACAATCATAAGTATTCAATAATGCACATGTATGAAATGAATTATATACAATGCATGTTCATGATAATCCCGGGTAATTTCCATCACAAAATCGATCTCATATAAAAACTCATCTAAGTATAATGTATACTTAGGTTTATGCCTCACTGTTTTATCGCCTTACTTTGCTTCGTCTTACTTTCACTTTGTCTTACTTTTGTATCGTCTTACTTCGCTTCGTCTTACTTTCACTTCATCTTACTTTTGTATCGTCTTACTTCGCTTTGTCTTACTTTCACTTCGTCTTACTTTTGTATCGTCTTACTTTCGCTTCGTCTTAGATGAACAGTAACTAAGACGATAACATGAACAGTAACTTCGTCTTACTTTTGCTTCGTCTTAGATGAACAGTAACTAAGACGATAGCATGAACAGTAACTTTGTCTTACTTTTGCTTCGTGTTAGATGAACAGTAACTAAGACGATAGCATGAACAATAACTAAGACGATATTTTCTTCCTTATTACATTTGCTCCCAGAGCATCTCCACTTATAAAGATCATAACTTTTGACTCAAACATCCCGAATTTTCATACTATCTACTGTTGGAAAGATAAAGGAAATATCTACAACTCTCAAGAAGGCAACTTTGCCAAAATCTATCTAGATTAAATCCAAATTTTCAAACTTTCAATATTTTACGTCTAAATCATCTTCTACCTAAATTATCCCTTCCATTACAACTCCAAAAATCACTTTTATAACACCTAATCGCTAATAATCTTTCAAAATACTAAATTAACACTATAACCAAATTTTTCATCCTCAACAACACAGTATTTATGAACAAACACGTAAATGCCACTTTCCATGCAGATGACAGTAACTTATCAAATTTATTTCATAACTCCCCAACTCCAAAGAATTTATTCACTACTTACCTGCTGAAAACTCCAAAATCTTCAAGCCCTAAACTCCACACAATTTGCATACTTCACTGAGTACAATGACCAGCTTCTGGTTTTTCTTAGGATAGGGGACACAAATGGCAAAGTGATTTGGTGCAGGAAGGAAAAGCATAGAAATCTCTTAGAAGGTGTTTGATGAAAGACTCTGTGTATGAGAAGAAAATTTGAAGAAGATTGTAATGAAGAAGGAATTTAGACATGACTTAACCTGTCAACTCTCAAAGAACAGTAACCTACTTCTAACAAAGTACCAAAAGCCTAAGTGACACTTGTCACTTTCCTATGATCTAAGCTCTAACCAAGTTCCTTTTGAACTAAACTCATTAACTCCCATCTTTACAAACCAATTATCTCCAAATATCTTTTGATTTCTTGTTCCTTATTATATATATATATATATTCTCAATACTCCATAAATTTCAAAGGTAACTCCTAAATTTACTAACATATCCAAATACGATATTTCCACTAATCACTTATATTTCCAATGTAAAAACATTCATAACTCTCAAAAATTCACAAATTAATCCAATTATACCCGGAATTATTCATGAATGCATGTACAATTATTTTCATGTGCAGATAATTTCACTATTCATGTATAAATGTATGGTATATTATGCATGAACATGGAACTGCATTTCTAACTCTCATTAATCACTCACATTTACCATTCTAACCCTTCCATAAGTAATGGGATGTTACATTTATAATTGAGGTATAAATGAGGATAACAAGGGAATAATGATCTTTGCACTTGATGAAACCAATATGTAGCTTTTACTTATGTTAATGGTTAAACCAGATAGTAGTTTGAATATGTTCAAGGCTAATATAAGAGTGCACACTAATTTGTCATCAACTCGTAAGAGTAAGAGCAAGTCATCAGCAAATGCTAGGCTGAAAAGGTTTAGCTTCTTACGCTTTAAGTGAAATTTGGAACTTCTATCGTACTTAATGGAATGATTAATTAGTCTAGTGAATAATTTTGTATATAGAATGAAGAGGTAAAGGGATATAGAGTCACCTTGTCTCAAACGTTTCATATCCCTAAATAGATTAGTAGGTTTTACATTCACAAGAACTCCATAAGAAATGGTGGAGATACATTGATTGATCCAATTAATGGAAGTATTTGGAAAGCCAAATGTCTATAATGTATACATAATGTAGTTATAAGTATTGAGTCAAATGTCTTATGAAAATCCACTTTAATTGCACAATTCTTATTTGGGCTTTTCCTTCCATATATTTTGAGCAACTCTTGGGCTAAAAAGTTATAGTCTTCAATTAGTATACCTAAAATAAAGACTCATTGGGATTCACTTATGGGAGGTTTCCTAACAATCTTAAGTCTAGAAGTAATAAGTTTGGTAATAACCTTATAAATGGTATTTGAACAAGATATAGGTATGAATTATTTAAGGGAGTTTGGGTTTTTCATTTTAAGAATGATGCAAATTAATGTTTTTATTAATTTTCCTCAATATTTTGCCACTTTTAAATTTTCCATAATTGCTTCAGTTACTAAGTCCTTAATGAGGTTCTAAGATTTTTTTAAAAAGAGGGCATTCCAACCATCTACGCCAAGAGATTTTCCTGGATTGAGCTTAAATAACTTTCTTAAGACCTTCAGTATTGAAAGGTTATATAAGAAAGTTTGCTTCCACCTTTATGATTTGATTAGTGATAAAGGATCTGAGCAAGTTAAAAATATGAATTACCATTTGTTTAAGAGTCAAAAGCGCCAAGGAAATGTTCATAAGCTTCTTTTTTCATCTATTATGTTTGATTTAAACCTACCTTTTACTTCATATGGGAAGAGATTATGTTGATGTTCCTTCTAACTGAGAAAGATTTGTGGAAGAAAGATGAATTTTTTTCTCCTTCTTTTAGCTATTGTATCCTTTATTTCTACCTCACTATGGAATTATGACAATCCAAAACTTTTGAGCATTCAAGCAACACCTTTTTCTCTTTTATTAGTCTGATAGGATGACCTGTGTCTAAGTAAAGGTCCATTTGAATCTACTTGAGTTTAGCAAGATGAAGACAACCAATTATAAGTTGTAGATTATAGTTTAATTAAGTTGTTTGAGCTCCTATTTAACCATTTAAAGTTTCCTTATATATATAAAAGCCTTGCGGCCTTGACATATGGAAGATAAACCCTAATGATAGCTTCTTTAAACCCTTCAACCTCAGTTAGATAGTTATTAAAGAGAAATGGAGCTCTCCTTAAAGTTTGAGTTTGAGATTTTGAATGATTATAAGGCAGTAATCAGAGAATATAGGATTTCCAAATATTGGTTTACTCTCTGAAAACTTTATTAACCATGCCTCGTCGACAAATGCTCTATGAAATTTCTTCCATATATGCCACTTGTCATTTTGATTATTTCTTTAAGTGTAAAAATAACCCTAGATTTTTAAGTATGTTGCCTCAATTTGTTCCACACATTCCCTGAGATCCTCATTAAATTTAATTTAGCTTTTAAGCGATGCAAATTGCTATTGAAATCTTTTACGATTAACTAAGAGGAATTAATATAAGTGTGGATATCCTTTAGAATTTTCCATAGCTCAGTCCTTTAAAAAACATGATTAGAACCATAACCAAAATTAATTAAAAATTTTAAATTTTCTTATATTAAGGTGGCTGCAATATTAATGAATTTGTTTGAAGTCTCTATAAGGGATATTTCAATTTTGTTGAGTCAAATACAATAACTATAAAACCATTATGGTGGAAATGAAAATTAGAGATTATGCTTCAGTACTTCTCTAAAAAGATAAATTCTTATACTTATCTCTTTTGAGTTTTATGTCTGAAAGGTTCATAAACAAAAAATAACAATAACAATTCCTTAACACCTGTTATTTTTAAAGACAAATAATTCCTCTTACATTCTAAGTGAGGTTGTTCATCAGTGATGAGCAAGTCTCTTTAAGCCTTTATTTTTATTCTTCCTTTATGATCTTCTTCTTGTATCCTACTTAAAATCCCCTAGATTTGCTAATTCTACCAATTATTTCTCTTAAGTTTGACCCTTAAGGAAATTAGAGTTATTCCCTATTAATTTTAGATTGTCACTAGCATCTGATCTTAGATTGCCTATTTATTTAGCCTCTTAATTGCTCATAATGGGTGGAGTAGTTATTCCTTTAACACCTATCTCTATTTCCTTCAATTTATTTACTCCCTAATTAGAATAAGAATACTAGTTGTTCAATTCCTTTAAATTCCCTAATTTTTTTAGTTGTTCCTTATTTGCCAAGCCCAACATTTTAATATAAGCTCCTTAATTTTTTTTGCTTATAGGTGTCTAGACTTTGCCTTATTAAGCTAGTGTTAGTCTCCGTTGGTATGAGACTTTAAATGAGTCTTTATAGAGTGAATAATCAACTCCAAACCTTAGGAAAGGAAGGACCTTTGGCAGTTCCTTCATCTCAACCACCGCAGAAGGCCTAACATGACCAATTCCTTTTAAATAAGTTATAGCTTTATCCATTACTATTGGTTTTCCTATAAAACTTGTTAAGTTGCTTAAGCTATTAGCGGACCAATATTCAAGTGGTATATTATACATATTTATTTATAGGAGAACTTGATTTTGTTGCATGATCTCCAAATGCATACTAGGCAGCTAGAGTGGAAGAAAATTAGGCATGTTTTTGAAATGTCAAAGTCTTGCCTAAACAAGTTCTTGAACTTCATCTTTCAAACAAAAATTAAATAAGAATAGATTGCCTTCATTGAGCAACACTTCCTAGTGACTTCTAGTGATTTTTAGCTTAGCTATTGATAAGCAATAAAATCAATCATTTCCCCATAAAGAATCTTACTAGTGATGAGGACCATTTGTTGGCTCCTTTTTTGAGAACCTTCAAAGGTGGAGTTATAAGGAAGTTTCCTTTTGAGGAAGAGGGAGGCTAATAGTGAATCTTGATTTGAGGTGAGTCTCCCACCACTTGCTTCTAGTTGAGCTTATGGTTTAGGCCCTAAGAGAAGCCTGACTGAGTGGTGGGAGGAGGTTGTAATGGGTTTTAATGGGAGGGTAAAAAGCTAAGAAGCTTGCTAAATGGAAAGAGCTGACACCTTTAGAGCAAGGATTCTGTAAAAGAGTGGTAGAAAAAAGGGGGACTTAGAGATAGTGTTAAGGGAAATAGTTGCTAAAGGTGGGAAGAAGGAACTATGGGGAGTACGGATAGGACTAGCAAGCTTGGGGAAGGATGGTGAAGCAAGTGTTAGGGAATGAAAGTTTGCCTAGTTTATCAAGAACTTAGGGATAGTCGACTAAAAAAAAGACCGCTTAAAAAAGGACCAAGGCCAGAAAATGTTTTTTAAAAAGTGGTTCTCTAAACGATAAGAAAATTTAATAGGAAAAGGAGAGAAGGAACGTAAGGAAATATGCTAAACTTAAAGAAGATTGAACTAACCAGAAAGGGAGAGTATTAACATAGGATGAAGTAGATGAAGATAAAGATGGGAGATTAAACCACTGAAGGATGAGAAAATTTAATAGTATAAGATCAAACAAGCGCCATACAAGAATTAAAGAGAAGGTAAGAAAGAAACGAGAAGGACAAAAAACTTAAGGAAGGAGGCAAGGATTAGATGAAATGTGATGAGATTGTAGAGAAGGGCCTGAAGAGGAAGAGAGTAAAGGGGGCATGTTTACAAACTAGTGAGTTATGATAAAGAAGAGAGGTAAAAGTTAAAATATGTTACAATATGAAATTACAATATAAAATCAAAATCAATTGAAAGATTAAAATATTACAAATGCTTTAAGTTAATGATTGAATCAAGCAAATTTATAACACCATCATACTCAGATATAAACAACACTTTGGGACACTTCAGTGTCATTACTGTATTATTAATCACTGTTAGTACCAATTGATAGGTAAGAAGGTAAACATAAACTTTGCTTGGGAAAGCCCTCACATTTAAAAATGTTTTCATGTTTTATTCTCATATACGATAAATGACGATTAGCAACAATGTAACTACTACATTTACTAAAATGGACCAAATATATGTGGGTGACCATCATCATTACAAAACTCTTGGAGAGATAAAGTCACTAGATAATATCATACATGCACATATAATATCTAGATAACATTAGACCAAACATAATCACAGAGTGTAAAAAGGTAGTTGTACCTATAATTATTGAATCAAAATAACTATGATAACAAGTAGTATTTGAGGAGCAAATAATGGATAGATAGAAATTGATTTGGGTTTCGAAGGAATTGGCAACTTTGTTCACTACAAGAAAATTAGGAGTTACCGACGAAATTCACCGACAGAAAGCGCGAGAATTCCGTCGGTAACAACATTTACCGATGTAGTGGTGCAACGGAGGCCGACATCGGCGCCGGCACAGTCGGTATTTATTACCGACGATAAGAACTAACGGTCGATAATATTTTACCAACCGAACCGTAAAAGCATCGAAATAGTTGATATGGTTGTTTCCGACGGAACCGTCAGGGGAAAGAGTGGAGTTTCACCGACGGAACCGTCGGAGATCAAATTTATGATACTGACGGTTCTCTTAGAATAAGTTGACACATGTACCGACGATTCCGTCGGTACATAATGTGACCAATACCGATGGTAAATAATACCGTCGGTAATGTTAGACATTAATCAAATATACCCCTATTGTAATTCAGAAGGTGGTTCCTATTAGATCGCCGACGTCACCTATAAATCTTTGTTAATGTCCAGTTGAATGACAATTCTCTAAAATCTGGTTGTTAAATTGGATTCCGATTTAAACAATTATAAATTATCGTTACATAATTTTAGGAGTTTTGAACCCATAGAATTTGGTTATAGAAAAAGTTAAATGATCATGAATAGGGAAACCATTCTTGACTGCAAATTGTAACATTAAATAGTATATAACTGATAACCAAAGTTATAACAACAATAATCCTATTGTCTTGGTGAGCGTGGCTGGTGTGAGTCTGTATCCTTCGTTCTCATTTCGTCTATGTCATTTCTTAGCTTGGTTATTACCTCCATCAACGTATTCACTGTGGCCTCAAACTGATTGATACATCGCGTTGTCGACTCTGAACTTGATGCTGCTGTTGTTGACATAGTGGAGGACTGCGAATAAAATGCGTTGGCAGATGAGCCTAGGCCAATGATCCTTCCCCGATTGTCCCTGCCACCCACTGCATCAAAATGTACTTGGGTCTCATCAACAGGTAGTTCATCCTGCAACTGTTGCCCAATTGTTTGTTGTATTTGGTCCTATTAGGAGACAATGTGTATATTATAATTAGTAAGTGATAATTAAAAGTAAGATTGAATATTAAACTATGAAATGAACATACATGAAGTTCTCGACATCGGTTGTTTACGAATGTCACACCATCATGTTTCTTGGTGTGCGTATGCAAGAACAACTGATAGGGTGTAGGCTTAACGCCCATAGACTTTTCCTGCATAACAATGGAAAGTAATAAGTTGATCTAGAATTTATTAAAATTTCGGCAGAGCCTCGGCTGTTTTTATGACATTACCCCCTGTTGAAGAAAGCAAATTATTCAACACAGCCATAAATGGCACCTGCAAATTACTCCACACAGTCATGATCATTACGCATAGTACACATATATGTTCATGACAACATTAACACATCAATTTACAGTCAAATATAGGAAAGTACAAATTGAGAATATAAATGTAATATTCAAAATACTTACAAGCCTGTCTGCATGCTCGCAGTGAGTAATTGATCCTCCCGTGTGAACAGGAAGACTATTTGCCCCTAACCTACCACGTCTGTTGGTGGAGTTACGGCCCAATACGCGCATTACCTCAGGTGATATCCAGTACTCCAGCCAATGACTCCATGTGGACTCAGGAATGTAAGGGGGTTGTACACCAGCATTGTGTATCTGATTAATCATATCGTGATAACGTGTACAAGCTCGCGACTCCCATACACTATGTACTCCTGTTGAGTTCAGAACTCCAGTAAAAATGTTTCTGAGAATAAAAGGAATCAATTCATTAATGCCCTTCAACATTTTATATGTTTGTTATGAATCTGTACAATAAAAAGAAAACACATATGTATGTCATATTGTACCTCAAACTCCTAAAAGTAAAATTTCTTTGTCGCCTCTGATATCTTCTTCCATGCATAACCCTGATGATCAATCCTCTCTTTAAAAGTGGATGTCATTTGTCTTGAACACGATCCAGACGGAATGAACCTAATATAAGAAGAAATAAGGTAATAAATTTTATGACATTTAACACAGCAATTTAATGATTCATCCTATACAGCGTTTCACTTGATCGCATGTATTGGTTATCGGTTATTGTTATATACTTTCTGCCATCGGGACCCTCAGATCCAGGTTGCGTCTCGTCTCCTTCATCTTCCATAATTGTATTGGATGATATTTGACCGTTGGATTGTTCTGCACCAACAGAGCCAGGTGATGATGTTCCTACAGCTGGAGGCGGTGGTGGTGGTGGTGGTGACTCAGTTGTTGCTGGAGGTTGTGATAGGCCACCCTCACAGTAAGTCCCCCCAAACATGCCTCTTAACCTTGGCCGCATAACATGACGTGCTCTCTTTGGTCCCATATTTATTCCTGGAATGAGTTGTTTACAAAATTCTCCATGACATATGTAAATTTGATCTGAAATCATTTGATTTTACACAATATATGTTAAAGAAACATCTGATGATTGGTTTCATATGATAACTTCGAATTTAGTAATGAGAATAAGTATTACAGTCATAGTACAATATTATAAGTAGTTCATAGCACATCCATATTGTATTACAGAGATACATGACAATTACAGAGATACATGACAATGAAGTTATTTTGTTGATGGATTCCAAGTAACATGGGAGTCGGTAAAGGTAAAGGACTCCCCGAGAGGTGGATTTCTGAGAAGGTTCCGCGCATGTTCGAACGCTGTAATGGAAACAGTATATGTTCTTCCCGCACGTGTTTGGTTTTGCATACCTTCTTGCAACAGCTTCTCCGATATTGCTAAGTTTGTTGGTGAAACGTTTGGAAATGGTTTACCTACACCCCAATATTAATGAACTTACATATTGTCATCTTAAAATGGGAAAATGGAACCTATCCTAAATACGTAAACGTACGTGAATTTCCAGATGAGCTCTGTGGATTTCCCAACTTTTCCAAAGCAATCGATTTGTCAATTCCATCATCGATCGTTGTGTCATTACTCCTGCCTCCTTCGGCATACATGTCATCTTCGAGATTCATTACAGTTGAAAACATGTAATTGGCTTTTGGAAATGTTAACATAACAACTTCTTATGTTTGAATTGAGATGAATATAATAAGAAAATTGATGTTGTATGATACTACACACCTTCAAGTAGAAGATCGGTCATGGAAGGCCAACGATTATTAGGTAGAGAAGTGGAGATTGTTGTTACATCCTTGATGCTTTTGGCAGGGACAATTTTACCACATTCCTCCCAACGGAATGAATTACGTCCATCCGGAACCAAACGCCAAGTCTACATTCCTTAATTAAGAATTGGAAATAAAAATATGACAGAATAATTTGGAAAGTTTGAGTTGATATTAGTTGTGAAAGGAAAGTCAATCTTGCAGTACAAACAAAAATTAATCGCTATCAGAACTTAAATGTA
>JAOTBA010000007.1:14975661-14986455 GCA_025629845.1 Erythroxylum squamatum | reverse complement strand
TTTTTGTCATTAACACTGTTTTTTGTTCTGTCCCCTGCAACCAAACACATTTCTGTCCTCAGGACAAAGACAATTTTTTCTGTCCTGTCCACTGCAACCAAACATCCCATTGTCTTCAGTTCTTGTTCTGTTCCGTCCAACTTTGTCCCGTCTCGTCCTGTCTCTGCCTGCTGAAGACGCTAACCATACAGACAGTAAGAAAACAATTAGCCATCCGCGGAGACATACTGAGGTGTAATAGTACGGACCAGATTTCTTCCAAAAAAAAAAAGTACGGGACAGATCCTCGGGGTCCTTATTCTGGCCCTACCCTGTCCCTTTTTGATCTGAATCATCCATTTATATGGCCTTATAGAGCCAGAAGAAGGGGCTAGAGGATTTCAGCTGGTAAAAGTACTAATGATTTAAAATATATCTCTTAAAATATTTAAAAACAATTTAAAATTATTTAACAACTTTGAAGTGTAAAAGTATTACACTTGAGTAAAAGTATTACACTTGAGTATGCCTCCGCGGATGGCCAATTGTTTTCTTAAAACAATTTATCAATCATTTAATTAATTTACGCTTAGTTTTAAATTGTTTGTTAAATAATTTATCAATATTGTATAAGATTGAATAGTTAATTAATTATATTTTTGTAGTTATGTTCTAATAATAGTAAAAAAAGAGAGTATAAAACTATAATTTATTATTAAAAAAGAAAATTAATTAAAGACCTAAAACTGATCTATGAAATGATTTGATTTATTTTAAATAAGTTTATAAATTTTACTTAAAATTTTGATTCAAACAAAGCCCAACCTCGGTTAACTCAACACGAGACGCAGTTGCGTACAAGAACTTGGAAGTCCAAATTCGTACGCAAAGGAAATTTAAGTTTCATAGAAGGCAATTTAGTACCAATTTGAGTACCAAGCAGTTTAACTGTTTAAGTGAAGGCATGGCATTGGGTGGCTCTGTTGCTGCCACGAGTTCAGTTTAAGTGAACGTGAAGGAAAATTGCGGCTGCCTCTAACGTGTGAGAAGTCATTGTCAGCTCAGTATCTTGATTCTTGAAAATATTTCCGTTTTTGGTGGTAAGTAACTATCTATCGTTGGTTACAATAGTAGATAGGAGGAAGCTGAAAACATTTGTATTCGTCGCTAAACTAAGCAAAACTAAACAGCTGTTTAACATTGTAAGAATAGTTTCGTTATGATTAGTTTTATAAGACCGAGGTATGGAATGGAGGAGGCGAGGCGGTTTTTAAATGGGATACGGTATCGTCTATTCGGAGTCTCGGACTTGGAATGGAGGCGGCGAGGCGGTTTTAAAATTGGATACGGGATCGTCCATTCGGACGAATATCTTATAATAAATACTTAATAATCAGTTGATTAAATAAATAAACATGTATTGAACAAAGGATAACAAATTAAAATATTGGTGGGGAGAAAGAAGAAGAAGAGGGGAGGATGTTGTCAGCCGCTGCTGGTGTTGGTGTTTTATTATACGCACGTGAAGGAGTGGAAGGAGCGGGGGTTGGAGAGGCTGTGGGGACTGGGAGTAATAAGTCAACGGTCAATACCTCTATAAAAAATCATTTACGATTCAAGAAGTTGAGTTGCATTTGCATCAGAACATCGACACTATTTGCTTGTTGCAATCATCGGATAGGGATGGCTTCCAATCACCTCAGACACGTCGAGTCAATTGTCAATTTTCCCTCCGGCGCCGGTAAGATCTCTCGTATAAACGCTGTTACACTTGGCCAGTCCCCTGCTTCTGAAGACAACGTTCTCGTCTTACCCAGCGACGAATTCTGTCGCCAAGCTCTGGTTCCCAATCCTCAAAAGGTTTGTTGCTTCCTGTCTACCCTTCTAAATCCTTCATTTGTTTTCCACCATACAAATGCTTGCTTTATTAGCATTCTATCTTATGATAATAACTTGATTTATTAGCTTCAAGAATTTTTATTTATTTATTATGATCTGTCCAGTACTTGGAGTTGTATAAAAGATCTGTTGAAGATCCGGCGGGGTTTTGGTCAGACATTGCATCGGAGTTCTACTGGAAACAGAAATGGGGCCAACCTGTCTTCTCTGAGAATTTTGATGTTCGAAGTGGCCCTATCAACATTGAGGTCTTTTTCTTTCTTCTTCCCATTTACCATTTTTAATGGTCATATGCTGTTCTAATTTTTCTTTTTCAGCAACTTTTAAGCATAAAACAAATCAAAGTGAATGCATATTTTTATTATTTTGCAATTAGATCAACTTCCCACCTACATTATAGTTATTTTTATTCTTATTATTTTGCAAGTGATGATGAGGAGAATGAGATGACGATTAGCAGCAAGCAGTATCCAAATAACATTTATTTTATCAATAATTTTATGCAGTGGTTCAAGGGTGGTATAACCAACATTTGCTACAATTGCTTGGATAGAAACGTTGAATCTGGAAATGCTGACAAGATTGCCATTTACTGGGAAGGCAACGAGCCTGGTTTCCAGGACTCTTTAACTTACTCCCAACTTCTTCAAAGAGTTTGTCAGGTCTTTGATTTTTATACACGCATGTGTGTTTCATTTATTTTGGTCAACTTGAAAAAGATTAACCTTAAGCTACATTCTGTTCTTCTGCAGCTAGCAAATTACTTGAAGGATGTTGGTGTTAAAAAGGGTGACGCTGTCATAATTTATCTTCCCATGCTCATGGAACTCCCAATTGCTATGCTTGCATGTGCCCGTATTGGTGCTGTTCACTCGGTACTTGAACAAAACTGTGCAACCTTTCTATCTGTTTCTTACATGCACACAGGGACCTGCTAAATGCCACTTGCCCTTTCTATACTACCAGGTTGTATTTGCAGGATTTTCAGCAGATTCTCTTTCTCAAAGAATCATGGACTGCAAACCAAAAGTTGTAATAACTTGCAATGCTGTTAAAAGAGGCTCCAAGACTATCCAACTGAAAGACATAGTTGACACTGCCCTTGCTGAATCCTCAAAAAATAGCATTTCTATTGGTACTTAAGTCCTTTTTTTTTTTTGGACTATCTTCTTCAGTTTTCATTAAGCTAAAAGCTATGTTCAACTGTATGCATTTATGTTGATGAAATTTTCAAATTTGTGACTGCTATTTAATTTTTCGCTTTAGAAAGAAGATAACCGATCTACGTACCCACTTTCATATCCTCTTTTCTTCACAGATCTGTGCTTGACATATGAAAATCAATCTGCCATGAAGAGGGAGGACACTAAATGGCAGGATGGAAGAGATGTGTGGTGGCAGGTTAGCTAACAATATCTTTCCAAATATACCAAATTCCACCAGGGAAAAGGAATTCCCATTTTTTTACCTGCAGCATTCTTGCATCAGGATCTTCGTAATATTTCTACATGGAAAGAAAGCGATACAATTTGATGGAACGGATTACTTGCTTATTTAGTTGATGTCTCTATTCCCTGTTGTGTAACTCTGTTCTTCACACCAACAATGTTTCTATGTAATTCATCATTTGATAGTGCAAACAAGAAAAGCTTTTATTTTCTGAAGTCTGGTGCTTAGTGAGTTGTCTTTCAGGATGTCGTCCCCAAGTATCCAACTAGTTGCATGGTAGAGTGGGTTGATGCTGAAGAACCCCTTTTTCTTCTCTATACTAGTGGGAGCACTGGGAAGCCAAAGGTGCTTGCAATCCTTTTCCTAATTTATATTACATACATTTATATTTCATATGTTCTAATTAGAATTTATAAAAGGGTGTTCTCCATACCACTGGAGGGTATATGGTCTACACTGCCACAACTTTCAAGTATGCATTTGATTACAAACCATCTGATGTCTACTGGTATGAAGAAGACTCCAACTTGTGCTTACTGCTTCTTAACTCTATTTAAAGAAGCTGCATAATTGCTGAAGTCTTCCTCGTGATATCAGGTGCACAGCTGACTGTGGGTGGATCACTGGGCATAGTTATGTGACATATGGACCAATGCTCAATGGAGCAACTGTTGTTGTTTATGAAGGGGTAACTTATTGTGAATGTACAACTTTGTTTCTCTTTTATATTGCAGCAGAAAAACTTGTTTATGGCCCACTTTTCGTGGGATTGACTAGGATAATGGACTAATACTTCTAGACTTTTGCTAATGAGACGTAAGCATGTTAGACAATTCAGAATATCTATACATTGTTCAAAGTCTAGAGGCTTGATTAATTAAATTGTCTACGCGCAAATTCTCTTTTGCAAAATTTGTCTATCATATGCTCAATCTGCATGCCACATTCAGGCTCCAAATTATCCTCACCCTGGACGCTGTTGGGATATTGTAGACAAATTTAATGTGACAATATTTTACACTGCCCCAACGTTGGTGCGATCCCTAATGCGTGATGGTGATCAGGCAAGCTACTACCCTTGCATTGCTTCAATCTCTGTTATTAAAGGCATTGATGGATATCACTGCTGATTATGAATAGCTTCAAATGCCCATGTTCCTTCTCAAAGTACAATGTCCTTTTTTTTGTTTTTTGGAAAAAATCAAATCTTTCGATACTTCTTAAGATGTCTATCTTGGCTTTCATCTGCTATTGCAACTTCATTTCATCTATTGTCGGCTGTGTGAGGTGAAGAAACTGATATTGGCCTCTGATCTTTTTTTTTTTTTGGATATATGGTGCATGAGTTTTAAACATCTAGTAAAACATTGTCCCAAGTAACTTGAAGACATTTTTTATCTTTAATGCCTATTTTTCTGCTTCTGCATATCTGCAGTATCAATATACAAACCAGATCTGATCTTTTATATTGATATCAACTATGGATGATCATGCAGTATGTTACTCGCTATTCACGCAAATCCCTGCGGGTTCTTGGAAGTGTAGGCGAGCCTATTAATCCAAGTGCATGGAGGTCCTAGCTCTATCCTATTGTTGTTCTCATAATATATAACACCTTATAACACATCGATGCCCCTTACAGGTGGTTTTTTAACGTAGTTGGAGATTCAAGATGTCCTATATCAGACACATGGTGGCAAACTGAAACTGGGGGCTTCATGGTATTGACATTCTTTTGTCTTTAGCTACCTTTTATCACATTGCTTCAGCTCTTTATGATACTAGTAGTCCTTGACTACCTGAAATTGGTTGTTTGTTTGGTATTCTACTCTTGTATGACTTCAGCATGCTTATGTTCTGAATGTTTTCTTTTGAATTATTTTCTTATTGTTCTCATGATTATTCATCAGATTACTCCATTGCCTGGTGCCTGGCCACAGAAGCCTGGTTCTGCAACTTTTCCTTTCTTTGGTGTTCAGGTTGCTATGCCATGACTCATTAATTCACCAACCACCAACCCAACTATGTTTAGTTCTGCATCATTGATCTTATCTGATAAAATTGCAGCCTGTCATTGTGGATGATAAGGGCATTGAGATTGATGGGGAGTGCAGTGGTTATTTATGTGTGAAAAATTCATGGCCAGGGGCATTTCGCACTTTATATGGTGATCATGAAAGATACGAAACTACATACTTCAAGCCATTTCCGGGCTATTATTTTAGTGGTGATGGCTGTACCAGGTATTTTGTTTCTATTTCTAAAGTTGCATCATTTTAACCATCTTCAAGGGTTAACTACTTGTTCCTTATTTGTTCTGTGTGGTTGAGGATGAAACCAACCAAATGAATAATGATTTTTCATCTATGTTCCAGAGACAAGGATGGATACTACTGGCTTACTGGAAGAGTTGATGATGTAATTAATGTGAGGTATGTTTTGGGTTTTTGTAAGGTCTTATTCTTGTTGTTTTGTGAACCTGCAGATGAATATTTAAAGAAGTCCTGAATTGCATTATATTGTTGGCTTCTGAGACTAGAGATTGAAGTTTGTCAATCAAGCTACATTGGAGATGTCATTTGTATTCTGCAATAATAATTTGAATGACTTTGGTGTGTAATTGGCAGTGGTCATCGTATCGGTACCGCAGAAGTGGAATCTGCTCTTGTCTCTCATCCCCAGTGTGCAGAAGCTGCTGTGGTTGGTTTTGAGCACGAGGTATATGTGCTTGTGTGTGCACATGATTGTGCACATAGGCATTGTACAACTGAAGTGAACATGATAGTGCATTTTGATGCTATCTTCACTTACCACCTCTGATATTTTATTGTTGGTAGGTTAAAGGACAGGGCATTTATGCATTTGTGACTCTTGTAGAGGGTGTTCCTTACAGTGAGGAACTCCGGAAAAGTCTCATACTCACAGTACGACAGCAGGTAATATATTCAAATACCTAATGCACGCTCTAGATATTGAGATCCCATGTAGCTTACAGTTTACGTAAAGATGTCACAACCAATACTAAAGCTAGTGTAATTGACCAAATTCCTTATGATGGAGTTGAATTTGAACCTTTAAATTAGAACAGCCTTGTGATGGTTAAGAACTAAAAAATTGCAGAAGTATATCGCATCCTAAAAGGAAAAGAAACTTGAAAAGGGAAATTTCACTACAGGCTAAGTAAGAGATTGGGTGTTTGGGGAAGTTAGACATAGAAAAACGTGCATATGTTGTGATCTAATTGATTAAAAGCCTTTTATTGATGTTAACCATCCAGATAGGAGCGTTTGCGGCACCTGATAAAATTCACTGGGCACCAGGCCTTCCAAAGACCAGGAGTGGAAAGATAATGAGGAGAATCCTGAGGAAAATTGCTGCTAGGCAGTTGGATGAACTGGGAGACACCAGCACACTTGCGGAGCCAAATGTTGTTGATCAACTTATAGTACTTGCGGACTGTTGAGGTCAGGATACCCACTAAGTTCCGTATGCAGCTTTTGGTGTAACCAGCTTGTTTCGAGTAGCCTCATGTTTGTGTGCTTCACAGATAAAGCTTCTCGTCATTCCCTTTTTTCTTTTTTTTGGGTTACTGTTATTAGCTTATAAGTTTCGTTTATGCTACTGAGAAAATAATGCTGGAAGCTAGGGAACTTACACTAATTCCCTGATCATTAGGTTAACAATCCAAATATGAAAATTTCAGTTCTATACATACCGACAGTTCCTCGCCATACTGTTTTAATGGTGCATTCTCATGGAACGTCTGTCAACAACATTTGGTCAAACTGAAGGCGACCTATATTTCGTTTTTCTACTTTTTTTCTTCGACCTATCATCTAGGATGTGATTTTGGCCTCACCAATTCTGATGCACCAAAACGAAACATGTGATTGTGGTCTTTTATGCACCGCCCTTGGTCTGAAATTGAACTGATCTGGAAATTATATATGCTGATTGCTTTTGGATGAATCTAAATTATGAAATTTTTCATTGAAAAATTATCACAACTTATTTCAACATTTATATAAATCTATTGATTCATACGTTTCAACTTTATGCTTGATGAAAATTCCACTTATATGCATGTTGAGAATTTCTTACGTTGATTTATTGATAAGATGTAGAAGACAGCAAATACATGACGATGGCAACAAATAAACAAGGATTTTAATGTTATAAGAAAACATTTTTTATTTTTATTTTATTGCATATGAATGATTATAACTTTCTCATTTTCTACGAATTTGTTTGATAATTTAAAATAAAAAAAGATATCTTCCAAAACAAATTACATGGGGATCTAAAGGAGTAGATTAAATGAAAGAACAAAAATAAACGTAGTCCTGGATGAATTTGTAAGTAAATTCAGAAAACGTTCTCCAAGGAAACGTTTGCAGAAATCTCTAAATTCCTATTCAAACATTTGTAGAAATCCTGAACGATCTTTCGCAAGTTCAATCGCAGTAGCACGCTTTTGTCAACTCCCAAATGCCACTATTGGATTTTTAGGAAACAACAATGGGGCAATATGTAGTGGTAGGTCTATTCTTTTGACTGGGTTTTAGTTTATGTTTTATTATATATTATGGTCCCTTATTAATTTGATGATTCTTTTGCCTGGTTTTGTTGTTTACGTTTCTCGTATATTGCGGTCCCCCATTTTTGACCTAAGTTTAATGCTTGTTGAGTTGTTTAATGTATGTTGTGGTTCCCTATTCTATGATTTAGTTGTGAGCATGTCTTTTTGGTAGTGCATGCTTTGGTAAAGTTAAAAATAACAGAGTTATAATGAACTTTCTTTGATCATTATATTAAGAACAAACTAAATATTAAACACTAATTTTCAAAGTTAATTATGACTATATTACATTCAATATTCTATTGCACATTGGATGTTTGACAGTAATTACATAAGATTCAAGATTCCACTTCACAGGGAAAAATCAATTTATTACTCTCTCTTTAATACTTTTATGGTATTGATCTTCATCTAGTTAAATCATACCTCCATTTGCAGCTTGTTTTGGATTCATTTCATCAATGCTTTGTTGGCACTCCTTTAAGTGAGTTGATTATTCTTCTCCTTTTTGCATGGATAAGGGGGGTATTTGCCCTAACAAGTAGTGTAATTTAAGGTGGAACCACCTAAGCAATTTTATCCCTTGATTGTTTTTTTATTTCAATCAATTATAAATTTGCAGTTTAAGTTACAAATCCTTTAGCTTGTAGGAATTAAAATATGTAAACAATTCATTTGATATCTACACAAGAATTAATTATACATAATTAATATATCAACAACTCAAACTTTATAACTTTAGCATGCAAAATTTTATGAATAATGTTGGACCCCGAATTTATTTATTTATTTATTCGTTTAGTTTTAGAATTGAGTCCATTAATTTAGTGAGCATGAATAGAAATTATAATTTTGAATAGAAATGTTAGAATTAAGTTAGAGTATAGTATGATATTTAATAGGTTAAAGGAGTTAGTAGACATTATGTTAAATGTGGAGGGCTAAAATGGGAAAGACAAGACAAAAGTTTTCTTGAATAAGAGAGAAAGAAGAGAAAATCATGGGAAGAAGAAGGAAAGAAGAGAAAAACGTGAAAGAAGAGAAAAGAAGAAGAAGAAAATCATAGAGTAAGGAGAAAAAAAAAAGAGAGAAAAGAACTCAACTTGTTTCAGGTAAATTCTATCATCTTTTCTTCTTGTTTGGGTAGAAAAAGAAGTAGAGAAATAGGTTTGTGTTGGAAGAAGGAAGAGAAGCCCATTTTGATTTCTTATGGATTTTAACCTATGTCTTAGTTTTTGTAACCTAGACAAACTATGGGTAGCTTAAGTCTAAGCTCAATTTTCATTTATTATATTTTGTGATTATTGAAGCTTTATGGATTTTCTATAGGAATATTGTTTTGAGTAGAAATTGGTTTGTTTGAAGGAAACCAATAGAATCCTATTCAAGAGTAAGAGTAAAGGCATAATTGAACTTGGAATTTCTAGCAATTAGGTGGGTAATGTGTTTATAGTGATTGCGTAAATGGGCAAATTCTTACCTATGTGTGTATGCTTGATTGCATTGATTTTGAATTGTGGTATTTGTGGGAAAAATGCATTATGAGTTTCTTTCATGTTATGCTTTGAAAGAAGTTATGACAATTGTTATAATCAAAAGAGGAAATAGTATAAGAAGCACGAAAGTATGAGCATGCAATGAAATGAATTGAGCATAAAAATTTGCTTGTGTTTGGGCAAGAAAGAAACCATTTCGTTCGTCACGTGCACGTTGACTTAAGCCTTCTCTCGGCTGCCCGCTTGTAGCATATGAGCTCCTAAGAAATGGACTCATTTAATTCTTGGTGTAAACTTCAGTTTCAACATTTCGACCTATGGGACTCTCCAGCCATTTGTTTGTGCATTTCATCTTTGATTTGTCAAGTATGATGCATAATTGAGTGTTATGTTTTGATGTTTAAATATACATGTTATGTGTTATGTGATGACTTCCTAAACTATGAGTGTTTGAGTTTGAACTGTTGATGATTGAATTGCTAGATTAGAATAAGGTATAGTGTAACATCCCATCCCCAATGGGAAGGGTAAAATAATGAATTGGCATAGGATGAGATTGATAGGGACTAATTAGGATTGTACATGCGTACTGGTACTTGTGAACAGTCGAATTTGCACATGAAAAATAACTGTACATGCATGCATGATGAATTCTCGGTATTTGGGCCTAAATAGGATTTTATTGTGAATAATGTGGCAATTGTATTTGAAAAATTATTTTGAGTGATCCATTGTGTGTTTTATATTTTAAGGGATTTTTAGGAATTTTTCTGAAATTTTCCGGAGAAAATTTCCGGACCGGAAAAATCGCCAAAGTGGCGAACCGGTTGATTTTCGGTAGCGAAAATGTCTATCCAATGGCACTACAATATTGGGTATATTATTTTGGGATTGAAATTAGGGCCATTGGAATTGAATGGGTCAAATTGCATTAGGGTTTCTTAATCCTATTACATGTTTTTGTCTTTTGCTTATTTTGTCTTTTCTTCTAAATGGACAAGTGTCCTAAATGGCTTTAATGTGTTTGTCTTGTTCCTCACCTATTGATTTCGGCAACTCCTACTTAAAAGCATGAAAAGATGAGTTTTTCCATTGTTTTGCTTCACCATCCGAAAACTCTCCCTTCATCTTCTTCATTGGGTTTTTCCTTTGGTTTTAGCTTAAGTTCTTCTTCTCCTACCTTAAGTGCTTCACTCATACTTGCAAGCTTAAGCCCCTACCTTCTTTTCATGATGATAACCATGCATGGGAGTTAGAAAGTAAAGAAAGGAGAGTAGTTGGAGAATTGAAGAGTTAAGGGCTTGATTAGGTAAGATGATGTTTTATGCTTTGATTATGAATTTAATGCATGAATTCATAGTTAGTTGCATTGATTGGAAGTGATTGGTCATT
>JAOTBA010000007.1:14912894-14929821 GCA_025629845.1 Erythroxylum squamatum | reverse complement strand
CCAAAAATTAGCTTGAAAACTTCTTAAACATTGAAGCATTAAATTCTATCAAGTATTGGTCTAGATCCAAGCATAAATCCTTGACTCTTGTGGTAAATTCATTCTGGCATCTTTTCGTTAGCTAAATTATCTTTCCAATTTCAACATATTTCCTGTGATTTGTATGTGTCATTCAGCCGCAATTGTTTTGTAAGTTGCGGGCTGATCTTGCTTCCATGTGGAGTACTACTGCAAAAAATGGGTTTGCAAGGAGAATATCCATTAAAACTAGCTTGCTGCCTATTAATGAGAAAAATTACACCCCTGAAGATGATGATCTTGTGGCTAATGAGATTGATGTTCCAAGCTTGAAAGTAAGGCCTAAGCTCTTATTATTGTTAATTAGTTCTTTTTTCTGTTCCACAATACACTTGCTTAACCTATTTTTCCTGATAGCTAAAAGATCACAAAAAGAGAGAGACAAAGAAAGAGACCGATAGAGCACCACCATAAAGGAATTCAGATTGAGAGAAAATAATCATTTAATTGTTTTCTGCATAAACTAATCATATTTTTAATTTCTTTTGACGACTTGATATTGTTCTTGAATTTTTTTTAACCTTTGTAATTATTATTCTTGGCCACATGGTTGTTTCAAACTTGCTAATGGTGTTGATCTTTTCTTGAAGTTGGAGTTGCTGAATTTATATCTTGTAGACCTCATGCAAAACAAGTGTTTCAAACTTACTAAATTTTGCAATTGTTATAAGACCAGACGAACTATATCTTTTGCTTATATTTTGTATATATTGGTTCTTTAATTTAAGGTGATTAGATGATCTTATATAGTATGTTTATGACATTTGAGCTATTGTCTCGTAAGAAATTTATTGTTGTAACTGTAAATATAATTGTATAGTAGACATTATTGAGAAGATTTCCCTACAGGAAATTAACTTCTAACTACAGCCTGAAGATCTACAGGAAATTAACTTCAAACTATAGCCTGAAGAACTAAGTCAAATTTCATCATATTCATATCTCTCTGTGTTGATTAAAGTTTTAGTCCAGTTAGACTAGTTGCCACGACATCTATTTTTGTTCGTGAAAGTAATGAAAATGATGCACCGGGGTAGGATCAACTAAATTCTTATAAGCCCTCATGTGTCCTATCATGTGTAGGATCTTTTGGAAGCTGTAGTCCCTTTTGACATCTTGTTGGATCGAAAGAAGAGAAATTTATTTCTTAAAAATCTTGGTAAAACATGTGAGAGTCAAGGTAAGTTGAAGGTCCTACAGGATGCTAAAACTGCTCTAGCATCTCTTGCTGCCTGTGAGGAAGCACTAGAGAGGGAGCTATATCTAACCACTTCGTAAGTATTGCTTCTAGTTGACATTATTGCCTTTTGTTTTATATACAAGCACTTAACTACTTTCATGTTTCACAATTATTTGTAAAATTCACGTCCCATATGCAGCCATAATTACTATCAATTTGTTTATTTATAAAGAATCTCTCTCTCTCTCTCTCTCTTATAGTTATGTCCCAGGGATGGAAGTTACATTGTCGAGTCGACTAAAGAGCTTGTTTAGCATCTATAGCAAGGTATGTCAAAACCTTTATGGTTTATTTTAACTTACTACAACTAGTAATGGAGAATGTCATCAATTTCCAATTTGATTTGGTGTTTGACAATCCTAGACTACAATTTCTATCTATTTTCTAATATTATGTTTCCGTGGCCCTAGTGATGTGAAGCTCTAAAGGTAAGATATACATGTTCTTTTTTTTTTAGCATTTTCAGAGCTTAGATCATTATTAGCTTTGAGCATTGGTAAATGTGTTAGATGCTAGTTTGCAACTTTCTTTTAAGCTATACACTGAAAATATAGACAAAATATCATTGATTTGTGGGATGACATCAAGGGAAGACATCAATACATAATTTTTTATTGGGACTTTGGGAGAATATAAAGATGGGACTTGAACATTCTAGCTTTATTGAGCATGTCAAGAATATATTTATACGTAAATGTAAATATGTCATCCATGTTAAGATGTAATATGCCATGTTTTGGCTGAACAACCTTTATGTCAAGAAAATGTTGTAAAGGCCTTAAATCCTTTATTGAACATAAGATAAAGGGACGCATTAAGATATTGCCTTCTAGTAGAACTATTGCCAATTATGAGCTTATCATCTACATACAACAACAACAATATACCTTTACTAGATGAGTAGCATTGATAAAATAGTTAATGATCTTTCATATAATGAAAAGAAGAAACTGGAAAACTGTCGGATTATGTAGAATCATGCAGTATTATCTAGAAGATTGTATAGCTATAGAAATCTTATGAATCCCTGATTTCTAGGGATTAGGATAAGATATAGATTTCCATGTATCTTAGGAAATCTGATACTTTATTTAGGATAGACACCTGTATATATATTGAATATAGCTGTAACCTACAACATATGAGAATGAAATTGTTTCTTCTCTGCTAATATTTCATAGTTTCTATATGCATCGTTTCTTTGTCATTCATATATCCTTTTGTCCATTTTGTGCTGATTTGCTGCTTTCAGATTGTTTCTTGCTGCTGGTATCTCAGAGCCCCAGTCATCCAGTGCTTGTGCCTCTGCATTGCGTAAATTTTGTGAAGATGCTCTTCCAGTTATCTATGATCCTTCAAATCTGGAAATTTTGATGTGGATAGGAGAGGTTGACATGTTTGCTGAGCACCTATTATTTCCCTCTTCCTTTTGATTTTTCTTTATCCATTCATTTTATTGGACTGAAAGCAGTGCATAATTCTTTTTTTGTGTTCACCTTTCAAGTGCACCATATCCCAGATTTTAGCTGAACTAGTCTGGTTGATTGAACTCAAAAGCTGAGAACTGGTTAGACCTACTTTTAGTCAATTGCAAATGGTGTAGAACTATCCAGGAACTAGGAGAACTTAATTTAAAATTGGGGAAGAAATAGCCATTTACTCCTGGGCAAGGGTAGAAAAATTTAATGAGACCTATTATCAATTGACAATTAGCGACCAAATTTTAAAACCTCAATCTACCTTTCTGGAGATGAATATGTAGTTATTTAGCAAACATGCAGACGCCTTCATAAACAAGTTTGATGCAGAATTAATGTACTTCCTTAATATGAAATTCGAAAGGTCAATTTATTGAGTGAAACTAAATTATCAAAATCTGAGATGAAGTTACAATGAGGGATTTAAGTGAGAAGTTGATGGAGTTATGGTTGAGTGACTTATATACTGCACATACAAAAAGCACGTGTATATGAATTTATATATCAGTCAAGAACATATACAAATGAATATGTTTTATGTTCCATGACCACTAGCTAATTTTCTGTATATGTTTATTCATTCTTCATGTCTGCCTGAAGTTCATTTTTATCGTGTAGATCGTATCCACAACCAATGTACTTGCTTTGTCTCTTCATTATTGTTATACATATTTCGTATTTGTTATATGGAGGGTACAAAATTTCATACTTGGCTCATGTCATATTGTTGTGTATAGCAATATGTTACATATGACTTTGTTATGGGTTATATTCTTGCGTAGTTTGTCTAACGGAAAAGATAACCTCTTACATATTTTGTGGAACTTTTGACCCTTGACACATGCCATATTGTTGTGTATAGCAATATGTTACATATGACACTGTTATGGGTTATATTCTTGCATAGTTTGTCTAACAGAAAAGATAACCTCTTACATATTTTTTGGAACTTTTGACCCTTTCCCTTTTCCTCTTTGAGACCTGGTTAGTTGAGAAAACATTCTGCATTATCTTTTAAATGGAAATATGAAAATTTGTCATTGTTGGGAGAAACTTACTGATCTTACCTCTCAATAGGATAGCGTTAGTCCAATTTCTTCTGTCACGATGAATTTGTAGTCAATAATTCCATGCATCTTTGACATTTCGGTTTTCACTAGGTAAGTAAGTAGTGGCGTTGCTAGCTTTGACTGGATTTAAGATTATGTAACTTATACTTCCAAGTCCTTTCTTTGTGAACTTCACCATATTTGGATTCCTCAATGTTGGACCTTTCAGGCTTTTGTCTGCAATATCCATCATATATGAGAAAGACCGATCCTAGAATTTGGTTTCTACAAATCTTGATCAATATTTGTTGTTGTAGCTGATATTTACCATACATCAAGAGAAAAGAAAAGGGAAAAGACAATTCTTATTAAAGCAGCTGATTTCTTTTTTTTGGGGGTTTCAATTAGAGTACTTTTCACTCTTTTCATTTAATTATTGCATATACAACGGAACTATCTAGTTTTCAGTTGGAATGGATGCGAAAGAATGCTCTTTGAACTTCTAACAAACATGTTTGGAGGGTAACTTTCATACAAGGGACACAATCTGCTATCTTTTGGGTCACTCAGGCTTTGACCATCGTCTTATATTATGGCCTCTTGCTACTTATGTGATCTTCATCAAAATTTGCTGTGGTGGATTTTGTTTTTTTAACTATATCTTGCAATAAATGTATCTGTATCATACATCATATGCAAGGGGAAGCTGGCCTATGGCATAAGGTGGTTCTTGGATTTTAAGATGTCAATGCTTATCTTGTCTTTGTAGTTAAAATGATACTGCTTAACCTTGAAGTCTTGTCCCTCCCCAGTAAAAGAGGAGATTTTGTTGAAGAAAAAAAAAAGTCTTGTTCTGTCTTTGTAATGACATCTTTGGGTCTTTGGCTTGCTTTAAAGGTCATATTTGCATGGTTTTACTTGCCCCCCTCTATCTCTCCCTCTCATACTTCCTTGTTGTAAAATTACAGGCTCTAGAGAAGAGGCAAACAACTTTGGAAGATGAGGAAGAAGTGTTTAGTGCTGTTAGCATGGTCCTGGGATCTCTTCCAAACAAAGAACTACAGAACAATTTGTTGGGCAGATTGCTTTCTTCTAGCTACGATGCTATTGGAAAACTTGTAAGACCTTATATCTATTTGGCATGTCTTGCACATAATTTGTATACCTTTCTGCCATGTCCTTGTACTTGTGTCATTTTTAACTCACTCATTCTGACAACTCTACTAGTGTGTTTTAAGTTCATGTTTATTATTATATGTAAACTTTTCCCACTGATCTAAAAATGTTTTTTCCTTTTTCATCATCATGAGTATTAGCTCTCGCAGCTTATTTAAATCTGAAACCAGTTGCTATTTTACCCAGTTGGGCAAGTAAAGTGAATTTTACTTGAATGTTCCTGTTAGCCTTGATCAGTTCACTTTTGGAACTTTTTGTTGGTAATTTGAAAGGTATGTATGTTTTGATTACTGGTCAATCTGCAGATACAGCCCTCTAGCCTGCAGTTATCCTTTCATACTTTTGTGCTATTTGCTTCATATGTGTCATATGTGAGTTAAATTTTCATGTGTCTCCTGTTTGGTATAGATTCATCATTTGATAATCAGTCAACTGTACCTTACTTTGTCAATTGGATGAGTACTCTTTATGATCTGCTGGTACTTTGCGTAATTGCATCAGTGAGCTTGTCAACACTTACTCTTTGTTAGCCATAGAATGGAAACATTGATTGATATCATCTGTAAAAGCTTGCTCATTTCGAACTATTATTTGAAGACTCTTTTCTTCCTCCTGGTTTTTTTTAACTTAGCTTATGTTGTAGAAATGGCATACTTTATTGCTTTGCCAAGTCATTTGAATTATGAAAAATAAAATTTAGCTTATCTGTTTATACATCGTTGCTCTGAATAGGAATTAATAGGTCTTTTTCATTTCAGATTGATGTAGATAGCATCCGTTCTTGTAGGCAAAGTCCAGCTACTTACACACAGCTTTTGAATTATGCTATAAAAGGACTGTACAGGTAGTATTGATACTGTTAATTTTGTTTCAGTTATGTTTCTTTCGTTGTGGGATGATAATGAAGCTTGTCAACTTTGGTAATTGTTTCCCCTCTATTAGTTTATCAAAAATATTGGAAGCATTTCTGGGGCATTATGATTAGTATGGAATTATAGTTGGTGTGAAACCATGAAAAATATTTAGGTTACAGCTCCATGTTAGGCCCTCTCATTTGCAACCGATATTGTTGGTGATCACATAGAAGACTAATATACTCAGCCTAAACCTAAAAGGATTTATTTGGTACCACAAATGAAATAATAGGAACGAGAACAATACAAAATTCCTAGACCTTGTCTCATACCCAACCTGCATTTGGTACACCATTCCACTGTTTGTTTCATCAATAATCTTCTGAACTAAAAATTGAGTTTTATCTGCTGAAAAAAAGTGGGCCTACGTGTTCTTCCTTTTCCAATTTCAATTTATCCTGAGTAATTCATTTTTTGGTACTCAGAAAGCAAGCTGAGTATATTTCTGAGAGACATAAGCTGAGGGAGAGTCATTAACAGTTGGTTTTATCCTCTCCTCTTAAATTATTGGTGAATACAGACTGCTTGATTTGAGCACGTGTCCCTCCATACCAATTGTGTCATATGTCTTCTGCTTCTAATCTCTATCTAATTTACAGGATGGGGACTGTATTTGCTAATCTTGCAACAAATATACCTAGTGGTCCTTCTGCTGATGATCCTATATTTGGACTGTTGAGGATTTTCTGGCCCATGCTAGAGAAACTTTTGAGGTCTGAACATATGGAGAACAATAACTTGTCTACAGCATCTTGCCGTGCTCTTTCTTTAGCAATTCATTCCTCTGGTAATGGGAGAGAATTTCTTTTCTTTGAGTTACTGCTGTTCTTTCCAATCCACGTAGTTGATATGCCATTTGGTGCAGCAAGAATAATTACATATTCCACAACTGAAAGTTACTTGTTACAGGGCAGCACTTTGTTATGCTACTCCCCAATATACTGGACTGCCTATCAAATAATTTTTTGTCATTTCAAAGTCACGACTGCTACATCAGGACAGGTAAGGTGTTTGGATCATGTATTTTTAATGTTTGATCATCTTTCCTTTTTATAACTTTTCCATCTGATGAGAGTTTTGTTGTAGTTGAAAACAAATTTACCAATATATCCAGCACTTACTACTTGTGTATAAAAACCGTGTAATTTGTAGGCTATAGGCCGCATTATTTCCTGCTTCTACACTTACTCTTTTGTTTTTCATCAAATGAAAAAAATGCATCCTCAGCTTCAGTTGTAATCGAAGAATTTGGTCAGCGGGAGGAGTATGGGCTATTGTTTATTACAACTTTTGAACGGTTTACACAAGCAGCATCAATCAAGGCTCTTAACTCTTCATACATATGTGATCAGGAGCCTGATTTGGTTGAGGCATATACAAATTTTGCATCCACATTTATTCGTGGCGCTGGCAAGGTTTTGTATTCCAATTGCTTATAATCTCAGTCTTTTAGTCTCTGTTGCATCTCTTAATTTTGAGTACATATTTTAGATGATTGGTTTTTCCCTCCATTTCTTAGCACCTTCTTGTTTAAGGAATCCAATTTGGATGATGTCTCTAGCTATATGAATATCCCAGGAAGTATTAGCTGCATCAGGTTCACTTCTCGAAGCATCGTTTCAAAAAGCAGCTATATGCTGCACTGCTATGCATCGTGGAGCTGCATTAGCAGCAATGTCATATTTGTCATGTAAGTATTTTGTGGTCATTGCTATGTCAAATACAATTTTGAATTTGTATTTTGTGGTCATTGCTATTTGTTCTTATAGAAACCAATGTGTAGTCAAGGGTCTGGTAACTGGATTCAAGGCATTTCCATTTCATCAAGTTACTATTCAACCATTCTTAGATAATGTGACTTATTTTATTGATTGAATTTCAGCCTTTGATTATGTTATTAATATTTAAAAGATGGTGTTCTTACCTTGTTTAAGATTCTTTTTACTTATCTAATTTGGTTATGTTTTCGTCTAAGGTAGCCATATGAATGCACTTTTTTTATTAACTTTTCACTCTTAATTTGTTTTATCTTCAGGTTTCTTGGAAGTGGGTTTAACATCATTTTTGGATTCACTTAGTTGCATTCGTGAAGGATCATTCAGTGCCATAGTAATTCAGGTCATATCTCACAATGGTGAGGGACTTGTATCGAATATGGTGTATGCTTTGCTTGGTGTTTCAGCAATGTCACGGGTAAATACCAAAACAGACCATTCATATTTGATGAATATAATGATGTACATGGTCAAACTTTTTAGTTAAGCACATGAATTCTTAGTGTTTTGAATTGCGTTTCATCCAAAAAACTTATGGACTATGCCTTGTGATAACTTGTGGATTAGTGTTAGACTTTGCAAAATTTGGGTCTTTTGTGTCTTCTAGCTGTCGATGTTATTAAATTTGGGGTTAAGGAACTCAATCTTTAATCGAAAATGTTTTGAGATGTCAGAAATTAAGCAGAAAGTGTATTCCCTTGTGTGTTTTTGTTACAGCACTATTAGCTATATATATATATATACATAAAAAAACCTAGTATCCAAATCTGGTAGATACCCATAAATCATGGAGTATCTTATCATATTCTTAGCCAATCTTATCAGAGTCTTGACCAATAATATCCCAACTTAAGGATACAATCTGTTACAATATATTTTCCTAAAATAGTCTCCTAACTATACGGTTTTTCCACACTCCCCCTCAAGCTGGTAAATAGGTATTCTCCATTCCCAGCTTGGACACAATAGTCTGAAAAACGGAGCTGCTTAACCCTTTGGTAAGAATATCAGCAAGTTGACCATCTATAGACACATAAGGAGTACAAATCAGTCCACTCACTAGCTTCTCCTTGATAAAGTGCCTGTTGATTTCGATGTGCTTGGTTCGGTCATGTTGTACTGGATTGTGAGCTATACTTATTGCAGACTTGTTGTCGCAATAGAGTCTCATAGGATTGTCTCATTTAATCTTCAAGTCTTCAAGGATGATCTTCAACCAAAGCAGTTCACATACACCTTGAGCCATTGCTCGAAATTCGGCTTCTGCACTTGACCAAGCTACCACTCCTCGTTTTTTTACTTCTCCATGTCACAAGGTTTCCACCAAGGAAGGTGCAATATCCTGAAGTCGATCTTCTATCGACAATTGAACCAGCATAATCAGCATCAGTGTATGCTTCAAGTACCAATCCCCCATTCCTTTTAAACAAAATACTTTTCCCCGGTGTTCCTTTGAGATAATGTAGTACTCTGTGAGCTGCTTGCAGATGAACTTTCTTTGGATTATGTATGAACTAATTAATCACACTTACAGCATATGTTATATCTGGTCGTGTGTGAGATAAGTAAATGAGTTTTCCTACCAGGCGTTGATATATTTCTCTATCTACTACTGCATCCTCTTCTGCCTTTCCAAGCTTAAGATTCGGATTCATGGGAGTACTTGCTGGTTGCATGCTGTATTGCCTGTTTCTTTGAGAAGATTTGTAACATACTTCTATTGAGAGATAAAAATTCCCGTCCTAGAGTGAGCAACTTCAATCCCGAGAAAATACTTCAGCCTTCCCAATGCCTTGATCTCAAATTCCTTAGCCAAACATTGACTCAAAATTTCTATATATTTCATCTATTCTTTAACATACAATGATTAGTTAAACTGATGACCTCATCGTCAATAGAATTTTGAATTTGCAAGAATAATTGGGCATCCTCACACAGCTACTCCTTATGAGTATGGTTCGATAGTGGATCATTAGTGAGGTAATGGTCTTTAGAAACCCTTTTGGTAAATTTGAATGATCTTATACCACTCTAGATTATTGAGACCTGTCAATTTATATTATGTGATTTTAGACATAACAAGAATGACATCAGTCATAACCAAGTTTTTCTATTTGTCAGTCATGGAGACAAAATAGTCAAGCAAATCAAGAACAACCAGAAAAGATCAAATGCTAATAGAAAGTCAACAAAACTACAAACTATATCAAATATTGCTTTGGGATCTAAGGGGATCATTGATTTCGGTACTCCCGGGTAGAATCAACCAGTCAACGAGACTACCAACTCCTATGTAGACAAACCAGTTAAGGTTTGATGCTTTTTAACCTGAAAACCATGGTCAAAATGGTCCAACAGTGAGAAAATGAGGAACAAGCATTCCTTTTGAGGTACTAAGTAAACTAGACATATAGAAGTGGATTAAGGGAGAGCTGGCGCCAAAGAAGTTGACCAAAGGGCAAGGCGCCGTCACACACTTCCATGCACCAATGCATGGGAGAAGATGCAGAACCTTCAGGTGGTGTGTGAGGCTCGCATGCAAGGTTTCTGGTGATCGGTCTTTGGGGAGAGGTGGTTTGGCAAATGATGCTCCTAGTGGTGCCAACAGTGAGAGCAAACGGTAACTTGAGAAGGGTGACCCAGAAAAGAAAATTTCCGAACTTTTGCCCTTGGCTCTAATACCATGTTAAGGTAGAATGGAGATGTTTTCATTAATTTGTTATACAGAAGTGTGTGTGTATATATATATATATGCACACTAACTACTCAGTTATTAATTAAGGAACTAAATGGGATCCCTATAGGGATATTGTAATAGCTAAATCTACAGTGATACAATACAATCTGTATCACTCTGTAATAACAATATATTCTAGTCTAATTAGTTATCGAAGTCGAATTCCTTCCAAGGAAAATGGAACAAGTAGATCTATAAGCTTTTTAAGCTGTTTATTTGTTGCATTTCTCTATGTTCATAAGTTTTAGTTTTGGGAACTTGATATCTTATTATTAAATGCAGCTGCTAATTTAATCTTGTGAACAAAATTATAAGTTAATGTATTGGAATTTCATAATTATATGGTTTACTAGTTGATAGTTGTGGAGAGACTATAACCAGCACATGATGGTTTGTTCAAACTTGTGCTATTGCTTGAAGAATATTTCAAACAGAAGTAGAAGAAACTTATAGGATCATCTAAAGTCACTTGAAGACAATAGGTGAATTTTTCCCAATGTGGGACTAATTGATGATTGCTTCATTGCTTCTTTGTCTGAATGTGCTCTAGCACATCTAATAGCAATGATTGTTCTTTTCTCCTGACAGGTTCACAAGTGTGCAACAATATTGCAACAATTGGCTGCAGTTTGCAGTTTGAGTGAAAGAAGCACGTTGAAGGCTATTCTTTCCTGGGACTCTTTGCGTGGATGGCTGCAAGCAGCGGTCTCTCTCTCTCTCTCTCTCTCTCTCTCTCTCTCTCTCTCTCTCTCTCTCAGACACACACACACACACACACACACAAACTTACACATTTTGTATGTGTATGTGGATGCAGGGTTGGTAAACTATTTAACTTGACGTATGTGATTGGTTGCTAGTGGATGAAACCAATCACTTATACCCATGAATCCCTATTGTTGCCATCCTCCTTTCTTTGTGTATTAATTTGAGTCTGACTCAACAAATCTCATTAGAATGGTTGCACTCCCTTGATTTTGATTCTTTTTAGGCAACTATCGATGTTCATTGGGATTTTAGGCTCGCTTATTGTGACTTTTTTTAAAAAAAATTTAGACAACTAGCTCTTTGGTTGAGAAATCGGTGATTAATCAACTTATCATGGCTTCAGCAGGTTTGATTTTAAAGTACTAATTTGTATGAAGGAAACATAAAGATGTTTAATTCCTAGAATCTGAAGTCTTCAATGACATGGAGTTTTGTTGATAAAGTTTCTTGATTCAATAACCAAGTCAAAACTGTGAAGTCTCTTTTATGAGTTCATTGAAATTTTGACTTCTTGGCTGTTGAGCAGCCTCTGAACCTGTTTTTAAGTCTGTAAGATCACCATTTTAGATTTCAATTGAATCATTCTTCTGTATTCACAGCATTTTGGTAACTGGACTTGCAACAGGTGCAGACACTCCCTGTTGAGTACTTAAAGCAGGGAGAGGCCGAAGCTATAGTCCCTGTTTGGTTGGGGGCTCTTGTTGGTGCTGCTTCAGATTATCTCGAGAGCAAGAGATGTAATGGAAATTGGAACAATTTTGGGCATATGCGAGGGAAAGGAGGAAGAGTTTTAAAGCGTTTGGTTCGAGAATTTGCTGACAGTCACCGCACCATAGCAAACTTGACCTGATACCATTATGGTATCTAATATTAAGCTGATCCGATGGCTTCAAGAATTGTGCTGTCGCAATAAGACGTGACATCCCTTAGTAAATGTTTGCCTGCTTGTTAGGTATGTGAGTTCTGGGATCTCTACCAAAAGTCCCTTATTTAATACCAGCTAACCAACACCAAATTTGTACTCACCTTCACCGAATAAAAAATCCGATTCTTTGTAAAGTTCACCCTTATTGCAATTTTGCTAGTCATTCTGAAATCAGAATAGGGACTTTATTCTTCCCATGATTGGAAACTTCAATTTAATAGACTAATCAATGATAGCTTTACCCGTTCTCACTGGTGTGGTTTAACACTGAGCAGTGCTTTGAGTACAGAAAGAAACAGCTTTTTAATCCTGTTGCTTACGTCCATGTAATATTGAATTCATCTAATACAACCTTGTCCAAGTCAAAATTTACTAGAGATGGACTTGTTCCAAGTCAATTTTATCTACAAGTTTCATGAGCTCGAGTTGCACATTAATGAAGTCTGATTTCAACACTAAAAGATAGAAAAGGAATGATGCAGGGAGTAAGTCTACTTAGCTAAAATAAAACATGACCTAATCATAGACCAAAACTGATGTTCTAGCAATTAGGTTAAATAAACAATTTACAGCTAATAATCTCCCTTGTTAGGACATTCTCACGCTCAGTGCTCGGCCGCCCACAATTGTATTAAGTACCTCCGCAGATGCAATGCACATTCAGAAATGGAGTAGGGGTGATAACCAACAAGAGGGAAAATTAAAAAGTATAGGTGGCTGAGAAAAACGGCTTGTAGACAATAGGTACCAAGGAACATATATGCATATAAAGATGGAGTTCTAAGAAACATATATGCATCCATAAATCATGTGGCATCGTATTCAAATATAATCACTATTGGTGGGAGTATCCATGAAAAAGTTAGTATTTCTAATGATATCACGTATAAGAAAATGGTTTTGAAACTCGAACCGGACCGGTCGGTTCGACCGGTGACCGGTAGGCTATCCGGTACGAATGCCCTCTAAAAATCAGTCCCCAATTGAACGAGTGCAAACCGGTAAGAACCAGTCAATTGACCGGTTAAATCGAGACTGGTCGAATCGGTTAGCCACTGATTCAATGAATTTTTTTATTTTTTTATTTTACTTTTTTTCTAAAAAGGTGATGCATTTTTTGATTCTTTCAAATTTATTTATATTATTTGGCATATTTTTCTATTTTTTAATATTACTAATATTATATATAATTAAATATAATTATTGCGTAATTATGACGTCATATCGATTTGACTGATGGCCGAACCGATCGAACTGGTGACCAGTAAGGCCTCTGGTTCGACGTCCGGTCCGGGTTTCAAAACCTTGAAGAAAAGGGATGAGTTAGGTCAAGCTACAACGAGGAAGTTCAAGAAAGAAAAACCCATAGAATCAAGAAAGACTATCAGTGTAGTTCGGATCACCGAACCCCTCACGACAAGCACGCTCTTCTTGATTCTGCGTTGATTTAGTGTGTTGTAACAGAAACTCCGACCCAGTGTAGGGTTAATCTCAACCAGACTCCTTGGGTCGAAAGCATGGGGAAGAAAAAGAACGCAACGCCGAAAGGGCGAGATATAACACTCGACTGTGTTATGGGCTTACAGGCATTGACTCCTCGAAGGCAACCTACTCAAGACCATGCCGAGGAGGAAGCGCACGAGGTAAGTGTGTTAAACCTCCCTACGATGCAGAGCAATGTAGGGGACAAGAATATCATGCACCCGACCTTGGGTGTCACTAGGGAGAGTGTGACAAGAGAAGCGTATAAAAGTAGGCTTCACGGATCCGTCGCGATGAGGGAAACTACCCAGGTGATAAGGAAAACAATGGGTGACTCCAACACTAGGGTCTGTCCACAGGGACAAGCGAAGGGAAACAGGCCACGTTATCTCTAATGAAGGGGTAGCAATGGACCCCTCAAAGATCCGAAGTATCTTAGAGTGGCCTATTCCTAAGGATGTGAAGGGAATACGAAGATTCCTTGGACTTACTGGGTACTACCGGAAATTTGTCAAGGATTATGGTAAAATTGCTAAACCCCTCACGGAGCTCACTAAAAAGGATGGTTTCAACTAGAGTAGAGTCCCAAGTAGCTTTTGATGGGTTAAAACAGAGGATGACCTCCTCACCAGTTCTTGCTTTGCCTAATTTCTCCAAGGAGTTTTTCCTTAAATGTGATGCATCGGGAAGAGGTTTGGGTGCTGTTTTAATTCAAGAAGGACGTTCACTAGCGTATTTCAGCAAGGCTTTGGCTGAATCAACATTTTTTAAGTCAGTCTATAAGAAGGAGGTAATGGCAGTGGTAATGGCTATTCAACATTGGAAGCATTTTCTAGTGGGAAGACACTTCAAGGTCTATACCGACCATAAGAGTTTGAAGCTTTTATTGGACCAACGTATTCCTTCTATATATTAACAATGTTGGCAAGCTAAATTGTTGGGTCTAGATTTCGAAGTAATTTATAAATTGGAAAACAAAATGGGGCAGCTGATGCACTTTCCAGGGTCGAACAGGACAGATTGTTGCTTTCAGCCATGTCTGCTCCATTTTGGCTCGATATGGATGTTGTTCATCAGGAAGTTAAGGAGGATACCCAGCTACAACTTATTTTGACAGCCCTCAAACAAAACCCACACTCAAAACCTGGTTACCATAGCAGAGATGGGTTATTATTCTACAAAAATCGATTGGTCCTTTCAACAAATTATGTGCTCATTCCTCAGTTTCTGTATGAGTATCATTCTTCACCTTCAGGAGGGCACTCGAGCTTCCTCAAGACTTATAAAAGGTTAGCTTCCGGACTGTTTTGGTTGGGCATGAAACCATCAATTCAGAAGTATGTGAGGGAATGCATCATTTATCAAAAGAATAAATATTTGGCTATGTCCCCTGCTGGATTTTTACGACCTCTACCTATTCCGTAGCTAATTTGGGACGAAATCTCTATAGATTTTATTACCGGACTCCCTAAATCTCGTGGCTTCGTAGTCATATTAGTGGTAGTGGATCGCTTATCCAAATATGCCCATTTCTTACTCCTCAAGCATCCATTCACTGCTAAAACGGTGGTTGAAGTATTCATACGTGAGATAGTGCGGTTACATGGCATTCCAAGTTCTATCTTAAATGATAGAGATCCTACCTTCACTAGTAACTTCTGGAAGGAGCTGTTTAAACTACAAGGAACAATGTTAAAAATAAGTTCCTCCTGCCATCCGCAAATGGATGGACAAACGGAAGTGTTGAATCGGTGTTTGGAAACCTATCTTTGCTGCTTTACCTCTGAACAACCGAAGAATTGGTTTTACTGGCTAACCTAGGCCAAATACTGGTATAATACTAGTTTCCATGTTTCGTCTGGAAAAACTCCCTTTGAAGTTGTTTATGGCTACCTACCACCTACTCTACTTCAATTTTCTAAAGGGGAAACTCAAGTGAAATCCGTGGAGCTAGCCTTGATTGATAGAGATGAAGCTTTGAGACAGCTGAAACACAACCTATGCCGAGCACAGGTTTTGATGAAGAAAGCTGCTGATAGCCATAGGAGGGAGGTACACTTTGGGGAGGGAGATTTGGTTTTTGTGAAACTTAGATCGCATAGACAATCTTCGGTTGTGCGACGGGCCTGTCCTAAGCTTTCGACCTGTTATTTCAGACCTTTTAAGATCATTGGGAAGGTGGGGCAGGTTGCCTATAAGCTACAACTCCCTACTTCATCCAAGATCCATCCGGTTTTCCATGTTTTCCAATTAAAGAAGGCCGTTGGTGACCATTCTGTCAAGCACACACTACCTCACGGGTTAGAAATGGATCGTGCAGATTTGGCTGAACCAAAAGCAATTCTGGCTTCACGAATATTTCAATTTAAGGGCGGCAATGTTCTTCAATGGCTTGTTCGATGGAGAGTCAAACCAGCTGAAGAAGCCACTTGGGAGGATGCAGATTTCATCAGGGACAGTTTCCTTCTGTCCACCTTGAGGACAAGGTGCATCTTGAGGAGGAGGGAAATGTTAGTAATCAGTCACAACAGCCCACAGTCTAGCCTAAGCTCATCCAAACCTATTGCCACATAGGCAAGTTGTTAGGCAAACTATTGTGAGTTAGTTATGGAGAGAGATTGTATAAGGTACAACAAAGAAAATATAGCCGAAACATAGGAGGGAGGGAAGATTCATTGATTGATTCATCATCTTAGACAAATTGTACTGGCCTGGAGAATATTTTTCAGGAGGAACTACTGCTGTAATTCTACCTAATACATAAATAATACAATCTCTAAAGTTCTACCTATCAATTTTCACTAAAGACGACGAAGAATTTGTATCTTCCTAATTTGTGTTTGCTAGATGATGGTGGTGGAAAGGACCCAAAGTAATCAAATAATGCATGAATTTTGAGTTTTAAGACTAAAATTTCAAATTGGCAATTGGATAGTGTATGAATATTGGATTATTTATTACATAAGTTCATTAATTCAGATATTTCACATTTTCATTGGTGGAGGTTAGGCCTTCAAATGGTAATAGCTTATTTATTATAGAAGTAGCACAAGACTAGTGGCGATGTTATTGTCCTCAGTCGGTACACAACTGATATGTTCAGTTTAGGATGTTGAAATACTTTCAAGTGATACATGAATGAATTTTAATATCCATTTTCATACTTTACTATTTCAAAATATAATATTTTAAGTTTTGGACACAATAGGATTATGAACATTTTTGGATGTTGGTTCTGCCTGATTCTGGCTGAACTGCACGTTGCCGTTTGGATCCATGAATCGATTGCTTCACGTGAGAGTCCT
>JAOTBA010000007.1:14889996-14906841 GCA_025629845.1 Erythroxylum squamatum | reverse complement strand
CAAGTTGGGCATGATAGACATCTTTGCACCAACTTGAGGGGGAGTGTAGAGAATCCCATAATAATAGATAGAATCCCGTAATAATAGATAGTCCCTTAATTAAGGGATTATCCTTATAGAGGATCCTTAGCTGTAATATCTAGTTATATTAGGATATTTCCAAATAAGGAATCTTCCTAATTAGGATACTCTATAATTAGGAAGATTCCTTATTTGGAAATACTCTATAATTTACCAGGTGAATTACCCTCATAACGAGATATTCAATATGCTATTGACTTAGTACGTGGATCTACTCTATTGAGTCTTTCAACCTATCACCTAAATCCTATTGAGAACAAAGAGCTCGAAAGACAAGTAGATGAGTTGCTGAACAAGGGATTTATTCAGGAAAGTCTTAGTACGGGCATAATTCCAACATTATTGGCTCCTAAAAAAGATGGATGCTGGGGAATGTGCATTAATTATCGGGTGATAAACATGATGACAATAAGGTATAGTTCCCAATCTCTCACCTTCATGACTTGTTAGACATGTTGACTATAGCTATTATCTTTACCAAGATAGACTTACGAAGTGAGTACCATTAAGTCAGAATTAGGTTCTAAGAGTGATTCCTAGTTCCCTACCTTTCATTACTCGATTATCTCACTAAATTCCAGCAACCAAAACCTAAATTTTAGCCATACCAAACCTAAAATTCCAGTCATATTAAATCATAAAATTCTGGCCATTCTAAACTTGAAATTCTAACAAACCAAAGCTGAACAAATAGTTTAATCTCTTGTGCTAACTATCCTTTGAAATTTTGAGCATTGTAGGTACTTTTTCATGTGTTACATACCAAATAAACTATTTTATGCTAACATATTTTTAAATGTCTCAGCTATGAAGCTTGGGTCATTTATAATTTCTTATCATTGTGCTTGGCTTGGGTTGGTGGACCTGGAGCAGTTGTGTTGAGTTTGAGTGGACGCGTTATGAAGCCATCATGGTGCCTGATGACATGTTGCTTTCCACCAGTACCCTTAGATGGGTGAGTTTCTTTATGTTTATGGGCTGGTGTGCAGAAATTATTTGTGCTATTTTTAGTTGGAACATTTTAGTCAGCTTGTGTCATTTCTGACTTGTTTCTTTTATTCATCAGCCATTTATGATTTCTATCCTTTTATTACATACCAGTTCGCTTGACCTGTTTGTGTAACCATCGTCCGTGATACTATTAGCTTACCTGTTCTTGAGACTCGGGGATTTTTGAAAGCTTTGAAAATTTGTTGCTACTTATATGTAAGTGTCGTGTTGCGCTGATTGTGTTTGATAAAATACAGGCGCTTTATACGGAGGTGCAAGCAGGGTTGCTTGCAGTTTGTGATTTTGAAGCCTATCTTAGCTGCTGTTACACTTATCCTTTATGCCAAAGGGAAATATGAAGATGGAAATTTCAGCCCAAGCCAATCATATCTCTATCTTACCATTATCTACACGCTCTCCTACACAATGGCTTTGTATGCTCTAGTATTATTTTATTTGGCATGCAAAGATCTGCTTCAGCCATTCAACCCAGTTCCAAAGTTTATCATTATCAAATCTGTTGTTTTCTTAACATACTGGCAGGTGAATTTCACATGTTACCGTAAAGATGCTAAATTTTCTCATTTGAAAGTTCATTCATACACTTTTGACTCTGTCTCTAGGGATTCCATGCTTGTCCATGAAAACTTGACAAGGAAAAGGACTACTTGTTTTCCTTGATTTCCGAATCTTTTAATTGTCATAACTGCATGTAACTTCTACAAGATCCTTCTCTCTTATACTTCTAAACAACGGGAGTTATTATCTCCTTGAAAGTGCAATAATATCATGCAGAGATGTCCATTTCAGGTTGAGGTTGTGGCTTCCACATCAGTTTTTCATTCTTTCTTTATTTTTTTCATTCAAATGATTCCTCCTGTTAAACACATTAGGTTTAATGATGCTCAAGTATTTTCAAGGAAGCTTCAATTTGTAATGTAAACATACCTGAGACATCATTTCCTTTAGTTTTTATTTTAGTTGCTCTGATGGCAGAAAATAGTAGACAGTTATTTCAAGATTTAGCCAGATGTTTTGATTCAGTTATATTATTCTATTTTATGAGACATCCACGTCACTCTTTTTCTTTGCTTTGACTTACCTGTATTTATTTGAAACATACAAGTGTAGAGAAGCTTTTTTACTGTTGGATAGTGCAATTATGACCTGCAAAACTGGAATGCCAATTTGGATGCCCTAATCTCCTGTTTCTTATTTGTTATCATTTGTTGACTGAAACATATTTTACCAAATCATATCCACCTTATCTTGGGGCGGCTACATGAATGTTATTGTTTTAGGAAACAGTAATGTTGGTCCATTTGCATGCCCCCCATATCTTTGGCACAATGAATGGCTATGTGTTTCCTGAAACATTATCAAATCCAATATAGTTGGGATTGCCTTGCAAAATATGAGGAGGTTGGTGGTCAAACTTTTTCATGTTCTCATTTCTTTTCCCAGGGAGTTCTTGTCTTTCTTGCTGCAAAATCTGGATTGATTAAGGATGCAGAGGAAGCTGCTCAATTTCAAGATTTTATCATTTGTGTTGAGATGCTTCTTGCTGCGCTTGGTCACTTTTATGCATTTCCATATAAAGAATATGCTGGTGCAAACATTGGGGGGTCTTGTGGTTTTACCAGAAGCCTTGCACATGCCTTGATGTTAAATGATTTCTATCATGACACTGTTCACCAGGTGCTTCTTGCTTGTTTTCTTATCAGCCTTATGGCCTCTTTAGGAGCATTTGTTTTCCTTTTTTTTTGGTTTAGTGAAACATCTTCTGATGATTTGCTTACAATTGTTACAGTTTGCACCAACGTACCATGATTATGTGCTTTACAATCATAATGATGGTGACGAGGGAACGAGAAAGTATCGAGCACGAACATTTGTTCCAACTGGCCAGGAGATGGATGCTGTTAGAAAAAACAAATATATGTTTGGAAATAAGTTGGATGAGATTCAGCTGTCTAGTCAATCTTCTTCTGCTACAAGCACTCCCAAAAATAATAATTCAGTGCCTGTTTCTGCACATTCTGATGTGATGAAGTCTTCTCTACTTGTGGATACTTCGAATTCCTTATCTGTGTCATATGACATGTCGCTAATTGACTTGGATTTCTCCAGTTACCCTGAAAAAGTGCCTGCTGCAAATGTGAGTGGGTTGAGGTGAATGCTGATCAGGCTGGAAAAACTGCAATAAACAGTTAAGAGAAGTGTGTAAAGGTTTGAGAGGAATATGACATGATGCTCCATGTTTGGGGACGTGTTGCATTGTTAGCTCTTTTGTGGATGATGTCGTCAAATAGTAGAGAGTGCTTTAAGGTCCACTGCCCCTTCATGGTTTAGTATCAAAGATTTTTGGTCACCGATATTAGGGCTTCCACCTTCCTTCAGTTGCTGTATGTGGGCTGTCGACTTGGGTTTATCTACCTTTGTATCTTTGCATTTGTAGATATGAAATTTAGTTGTAACACTTGAAAACACTATAGTTTGACAGAAGTTAGTAGTCCTTTGTACTTGGTAGTAGTCCTTGTACTTGAATTGTCCATCCTGCTGTGTGCATGGCGGATGCCGAACATCCCATTGTTATATGCAAAGTTGCATGCGGTCAATCTTTTTAACTTTGTAGCCCGAATGTATCAGGGACTTGTGTCCAACTCCAGTCCACTACTATTTCAATTATTTTACGAGTTATTCTGTCAAACTGAAGGAAGATTGGTTTAATATGTTTATGCTGTGTTAACCCAAAGCTTACAACTGGGATTATATTTCCCCAGTTTGACAGCTTGGATCTTGTGGCCGAGGTTGTATTAACGTTAATAACTGCAATAGCCACGTGGTTTCGATTTGATTGGACTTATAGTAGATGCTCGGCGTGGCAAGAATTACTGACCTTCTATTACGGTTTGATTTAATTGCAAGGTATGAGATTTGAATCCCATATCGGTTAAATACAAAATTGATATGGGATTTATAAGGACTTTGGGCTCTCTACCTTCATAAGCTAACTTTTGGAGTATAGCTCTCTTAAAAGTTCTTATCAATTGGTATCAGTGGTGGCCCATGGAGTGGTGGCCTGGGAGTGCCAGCCGTGACCAACGTGGTCGTGACCAACAAGGATCTCATAGTGGTGACCCATGGAGTGGTGACCTGAAAGTGTCAGCCGTGACCAACTTGGCCGTGACCAATGAGGACATTGGTCCTTATGGGGGGGCGAATGTTACGGTTTGATTTAATTGCAAGGTATGAGACTTGAGTCCCATATCGGTTAAATACAAAATTGATATTGAATTTATAAGGACTTTGGGCTCTCTACCTTCATAAGCTAGCTTTTAGAGTGTAGCTCTCCTAAAAGTCCTTATCACCTTCGCATAAGTGTACTTTGAAAATTTTATTGATAAACAGAAAATTCCTAAAATACGAAAAGGATCAAATCTATTAACAAACAAAATTTAACTTTTAATTAAAAAATATGGTATACTATTAAAACTGAATGAAGAGATATTCCTTTATAAAAAAAGCCCTTGAAACAATATATTTGTTATCATAATAAGCTATGAAACAAATATAAGGATAAAAGCTTTAACAGTATTCCATAATTTTTAAGACTATCTTTTTAGCCCAGTTGAATCTAGCCTTTATAATGATCCTGCTTCTTTTGATAGTTATCCTAATCTTACAATTTCTCCAAGAGGTAAAAAATTTAAAAATTTTATTATTAAAAATAAGAGGTCATTAATTATTACAAAATGAACATAAGTTTGGTTCCTTTAGCATTAATTTACAAAATTCTTTACAAAGCTATAAATACAACTTTATCCTCAAAAGTCCTAGAAAAGTCTTTGTACATAGTTTTTGGAATTTGGTAATGTATTTAATATATTCTATTTATACATACCATCTATATTCTATTCATAAATTGAGATAGCATTGTATTATGTTAGTTTTTAGATATCTAATGTGCAATCAATATTAATGTCATGGGCAATAGGCTTTACTAAAACGAGTTTTAATTGTGGACTTTCAATGGAGTTTATTTATTATTAGAGAAGGAAGTTAAAACTATCAAATTTTGTATTACCATCTTATTTGATCATATTAAGCTTATGTGAATTTACTTCTTAGGAGTTTGTTAACCAGTTTTGTCCTCCGAGGCACTTGAGTTACAGCTTTATGTACATATCTTGGTTTTATTAATTAATTTTTTCTGAATAACCCAAAAAAATTTACTTCTTAGGAGTTACAATTTTTTTTTAAATTTTAGCTTGGCTTCTAGTTTCTATTGTTTCTTTTTATGCTAAAGTATTTATCTTTATTGTGAGGATGAATTTGAAGTATTAAAGATAACATTTTTATTTATCCTTTTTTAATTGAATTTGCATGGCTAGGAGAAAATCTTGAGTATCCTATTTTACTAAACTGGTTGGAGTCGTTAATAGATACTTCGTGCAGCTCAAATATAGGAGCAGTAATAGTAGAATCTTGATTTGCTATAATGGTAGGATATTCTTTTTTTTTTTTCTGTTTGATTCCTTATAACTTATAGGTAATTGTTTTTTTTGAAGAGCAAAATACTCAAATTTTCATTCATGATGATAAAACTCACTTAGAAACTGAGTAGAAACCCAAATCCGTAGATGCGCAAAACGAATAGATGCTCGAGCTAAAGAATGAGCATGTCTATTGGCTTGCCTACGAATCCACCTATAGGAAATATTCGGTAGCGATAATAACAAAGTCTTACAATCACAAATAACAGTACCCAACTCGGAAAGATCAAAGTCCGGTGAGCTAAGTGCGAAAAATAAAATTTGAGAATCCATAAAAATAGTGCCACCGCCTTCAATGTGCTGCTGTCTTAGAATTTGCAAGGATTGTCGAAGTGCTAGTGCTTCCGCAATCAAGGGATCCGCACCACCAACATAATGACCAGAAAAAGCTCTAATAAACTCTCCCTCAGCGCTCTCCAACACTGCTCCAAAGTCAAGCTTACCTTCATGATGGAATACCGCTCCGTCAATGAAAAATTCCCAACTGTTATTGCTGCTGTCCGTCGGAGAAGAAGATGAAAAACGCTGCAATAATCTATTTGTTGATGAAGAAGAAGCCAACGCAAGTAACCTAGAATGATTCCAAAGCTCTAAGAAATTTAGAGCTTCCAAATGCGTTGTGTTGTATTTTTGTGAGACCAATGTTTGCGTGGCATTTAGCATGCTGTCTTACGACAAGACACAACGGGTTGGGAGTTATATTATGTCCTCTTCCTTTGTCCTCAAAAGTTTAACTCTTGTTGTTTGTACTTTTTTTGGATTATTCCAATCACTTTGTTCGTTCGCATAAACAAAATAGAATATTCTTCAATATGATAGATTTTCTTTTATAAAATTATAAAATTACTATATTTACATTATTGATAAGAACAAAAGTTAATTATAAATTTTGTCGTATCTTTTCAGACATTAAAAAACTTGTTTTAATAAAATCCTCTTTCTTCTTGATCTTTTTATATTGTTTAATTTTAGAGGATCACATCTTATATATATGATAATTTGAAACTTCAACTGTTTGGTAGTTAAGTAATTTTTTGTAACTAACCCATTATATGTGTATGTGCCTACTATTTTCTACCCCTAAATTAATAAGATTATGCATGCAGTTTTTATACTTGTCCAATAATTCGTGTGATCAATACACGATAATAGCTTATTACTATATATCTATTAGGAATATACGGCTTATCAATTAATAAATTATTTTATAAAAAAAATTTGTTTTATTTATTTTACATCATATCTCAAATTTTTATTCTTCTTTAATCTCATTTATTTTATTAGATCATAATTGTATTCAATTCTTTCATTAAGGGACGTTGACCATCTTTAAATACATTTCTATGTGAGTTATCAATCAAAATAACATTTCTTTGTTTTAAATTTTCTTGAATTATATTTAATTTACTTTCTTAGAATTATCCCATCAAATTGCATCATCCATATTTCTTTAGTAATATTTTGAAGTAGTAAGCAATGAATTTAATTATCCATAATTAGACAAGAATCTTAGGGTATATTATGAGACTCGTTTAATATTTAATGTCTCATACAGCGTAAGTTGAGATCTTATAACTTACATTAATTCTTTTTTATAATCAATTTTATACACATGATATGAGTCATATGTTGCAATACTAACTCCTTTTTATTTAGAGTGGATGTCTTATATTCATGAAATACTATATAGATGTTGGTTCAAACATACTTAATATTTAATCTAAGTTCACTAGTAAACTAACAATTTCATCTTTTCATAACTTAAATCTAGCACTTAAGATATATATATATAATGACCATTTAATCATTCAAAAACTAATTTCCTTTTGTTTTTATTATTTAAGACAAAATTTATAGTTTAAGCTTACTCCTCCCAATTTATAGTTTAAGCATATTAATCTTCGTCGTTTTATTCTTATTCATGTATGCAACCAATTGCTTTTAAATTTCTTTGAGTTAAAAAGATAATTTCTTTCTTTTCTTGCCCATAATTTGTCAGCTTTTGACTAGTTTATTATATGTTAAATCACTATCAGTATCACACAAATTAAAGTTGGATATTATCTCACCATATTCTTTAAAACACATGTAAGCTATCTCTCCTTGTGAATGCTCTTTTGTATATTCAATTATGTCATCCAAAGTTGAGGCTTTAAATTCTTTCTTCTTCTTTTTTTCATTTTCCTTCTTACTTTTTCTTTCATACTTATCATTATCTTTAAGTAGAGGATATTGTGACATCATGTGATTGAATTTTGTATATTTAAAATAAGTAATACTAAAAGATTTACATTTTAAATAACTTTTACCTTCCTTAATATCCTTTGTTACGGAGAAATTCTCTCTTCAAAACTTTTTGTGTTTCCTAGTGATAAAGATGAGGTCTTCATCACCACTTTAAATATGGATGTCTCTTCTTCACATGATTCCTCCCTTAAAACATTGAATGCCAAGTCTATAACGCCCCATAAATCTTGGTTTCATAAATAGTGATACCCAGGACCCAAATTGTACTTTATTTTATTTGGCATTGGTTAATATTATTTAAGGACAGCTTGAGGATCAAATTTGAGATCAAAACAAGTTTATTTTGAGGGTTTGACCAAGATTTGATAGTGGTCAAAGTTTGACCCAATAAAGGGGTGAACGTCAAACCCGAAATAAATGATATTAATTAAGGTATTTATATGAGGTTGATTTTTTATGGGTATTTTTATTAAGAAAAAGAAAAGAATGGATTAAAAGTTAAAGTTAATTTTGGATCTGAAAAAATGGAAAATTTTATTAAGGGACCATATGACATTTTTTTGGCCAGTACCTTCTTTGATTCTCCCATAAATGTCCGAGAACAAGCCTCCTCCTTCTCCACTTTCTTTCATTTTCTTCCATTTTCAAGCCAAATTTCTCTATTTTTAATCCATAAATCACCTATTAAACATTAAATCATCAACCTAGTTTTGGTTGTTTTTAGTGCATGATTTTAGTGTAGTTGCATGCATTATTGAATGAAAATGCATGAAATTGAATTGTTATGCAATATTATGAAGATAAAGAAGAGGTATTGAAGGAGAGAGAAGAAGGGAAAGAGAAGGAATAAAGAATTGATGGTGAAATTGAAGTTTATTGAAGCTTAATTTGAAGAATTGACATCAATTTGGTATGTGTTTAAGCAATTTTTTTTCCTAAAAATTGTGTATCATGTAATTTAGGATTCTTGAGATAAAATTGGGGGTTTATGAAATTGTTGATAAAAATATTTAATTGGATACTAAATGAAGTAGTATATGTGATTAATTTAGATTTTGGACTTATAATTTGAATTTCCCTCAATTGGCATACATTATATTTGATTTGTGTTATAGACTGCATGGCTCCGAGAGCTCAGTCCTGTAAGATATAGATATGTAAATGAACCGTATGGTTTTGAGAACTCGGTCCCATATTTTTTAAAATCCTTCTTATCTGGCTCAGCGATGCAATTCCTTTAAATTTTACTTTGGGCAATTATAGAAAAATATATAAATGCATAACTAACGATTAAAGAACTTCAAATGGAAGTAGTCATTAAATTGCACAATTTATTGATCCTTATGTAATTAGATATGAATGAATACAATAGACACATGCTTGTATTTCATAAAGAAAATTTAATGCCTATTTAGGCATATAATGAAGATATTTATATTTGAAAAGGATTATATGATATGCATATTATGGTTGAATGAATTTAATTGGATGAGAAATGGAATTGCTTGATCACCACTAAACCTATAGCTTAGCACGTGGTTTTTTTTTCCGCGCACAGGTTTTGAAGAAAATTAGAAGATAACTGTGGTGGGTCTATTACAAAGACTAGAGTCACATAGAAGATTGCAAAAGACTTTGAGGTGAATGTACTATAGAATTATATTTTGTTTTGGTTATGACATGTGAACATAAAGAAATGAAGGACTTTATAGAATTATATTGTGAATTATATATGAAAGTTATGTATGAAATTTGGTTTAGATGAGTTGAAATGTATTAAAGGATAGGCGAATTATTTTATCAAAGAGTTTGACATGAAGATGGATAGTTGAATAAAATAAATGAGAAGTGTATTGGAATTTCTTGTAGGTGGTTTTAAGTGAATATAGAGAAAACTCTGTCAAAATTTTTATAAAGTGAATAGTATTTGCTAGAATAATGAGGTTTTAAATAGAAAATTTTGTAATTAAAATTTTAGGTATTTACGGATGTGGTAACATTTGATTTTCTGATTCCATTATTAGGTATGGGGTGTTACATTTAGTGGTATCAGAGCTCGATTTAGGCAGTTTCGAGTCTATCATTAAGTAAATAAAGGAAAGGTGATTTGTGTACATGTTAAATGCAGGATCATAAATATAATGTGACTCTAATGTAGATATACCCCCTATTATAGACTGAAGAATGGAGCCAGAAGTTAGGGGAGCCACTGAGGAAGAGGAGGAAAGTCATGCCTCAACCAGTGATGTAGATAAAGGCATGGCGGGGCAGCCAACATAGCTTGTACCATCACTTGCTAGTCAACCAGCTCCCAACCTAGTAGAGTTTTTCAAACTATAGTGGAGTATATGAAACAACAAATGGTTGTTGAACCTTTTGTACAATCATAACTGCCTCTTCCATTACAGAAGTTTAAATTGGAGAAAGCTAAGAGGTTGGGAGTAGAGGATTTTCTAAGGGAGTCATCAGTCTCTGCTCCAGATGCCGAGTTTTGGCTAATTAAGATAAAGATAAATTTTGATCTTCTCCATTGCACACCAGCAGAGAGATTGGAGTGTGCAATTGGTCTTCTTCAAGGACCAACATATTAGTGGTGGGAGCCCATGAAAAGGCTTGTCCCACCACAATATCTTACCTGAGAGTACTTTTTATCCCAATTTGCAGATAAATATGTAAGAGAGACTTATAAGGATAAGATGAGGGATGCATTCCTTCATTTGAAACAGGGCTATAGAACAATATTAGAATATGAGAAAGAGTTTGATAGACTAAGTATGTATGCTGAGAGATTAATTCCTACAGAGGCAGATAAGTGTAAGAGACTTGAAGCAGGTATCTACCATAACATCAAGAAACTTCTTGTTGCAATGCAAATTAGGGATTATGGAGAGATGATGAAAGCAATTTTGAGGATTGAAAAAGTTAATATTGATGAACAAAAATGGAGAAACAAGGGACAACAGAAGAAGAGTCATGGACAATCTAGTTCATCCTTCTCAGCCAGTAAAAAGCAAAAGGGTTCAATGTCTCAGGCTTCAGCATAAACACAGACATCCTACTACCAATCAGAACAATGTCAGAGATTAATGGTTAGGGCATGACAGCTAGCCCCATCTATAGTGGGTCACGATGCGGAGTAGTTACCCCATGTCATAATTGTGGGAAGAAACATGGCAGACAGTATTGAAAGATGATGAGAGCATGCCTACGATGTGGATCTATGGAGCATTTTTAGTAAGTGTGCCTTGGTAGACAGTATCAGACAGCTAGTCAAGCAGAGAGTCCAGTTCCTATGGCTCTGAGGGGCATAAGTAGAGGCATGGGAGCAAGTTCTGGTGTTGGTGGTTAGAGGTTTGTATTAGAAACAGTTGGTGGACCTAATACCTGTACTCCATTGTAGTACCCGATGCTCTTAGTAGGAAACCATCATCAACTTTAAAAGCAATGAATGCTAGATTAGCCAGTGATGGAGCCATTTTAGCTGAGTTGAGGCTCAAACCAAACTTATTACAGCAAGTCGAGAAAGCACAGAAGCAAGATGAAAAGCTAATTACCATTTGCTTGTACCATCATAGACTTAATCACTTTTAGAAACATTTTATTTCATCTTTTTGCAACATTATTTTGTTATAGGGTTCACGAAATAGTCAGTTGTCTTTCCATTCCTATTTCATTACATAAAATCTTGAACTTATCATATAAATATTCTTGTCCTTAATCCATTCTTAATGCATTTATTTTCTTGTATTATTGATTCTCCACCAAATTCATACATTTTATGAAACTATTTAATGCTTTTGAATTACAATAAATTAAACAGACTTGATCATACTGAGCATAGTCATTTATAAAAGTGATACAATACATAGTTTCATATATTTTGCTCACGTTGATTAGACTATATATGTTCAGATGAATTAATTATGATGGATTATAAGATCATTTTCCCTTTCTAAATGGATTTATTGTGATTTTACTAGCTAGATAATTTTTAAAATAGGTACATCTCCTTGATCTAAATAACCTAAAAGGCCTTCTTTAGTTAATCGACTTATTGAATTTTGATCAATATGGTATAGTTTAACATGTCATAAAATTGTATCATGATTTAACTTACTAGATGATGTAAATAAGGAATTGCTTATATTTTTACTTTGATAAACACAATCCATCATAATAAAACTATCCAACATAAATCTATGAACATAATAAATGTTTCCAAGATAGAAATCCATTACACTACAATATAAGTATACTTTAAATCTAAGTTTTATTAATAACAAGACAAAAATAAGATTCCTTTGAATCTTTAGAACAAACAACACATCATATGATTAGGAATCAATTACCATGCATGTCTAATGTATATATGTCAATCCCTTATACAACAACTCTTTAAGTTATCACCTATGTAAATCCATCATGCTCCATATAAGATTTTACAAAATTCTATGAATGTATCCTTATCCTTCATTATATGGTTTGTGCTCCTAAGTTTAGAATCCACAAAGTATATTTAGCTAGAAAAATAAAATAAGAAAAATAAATAGGGAAAATATTTGTAATAAAAGATTATCTTTTCAGGCTCATTACAATCACAAGAGAAAAAACATTTGTTGTAATTGTATCACTTCACTCATTTTATGTTTTTTTATTGAAAGGATGTTTCTCTTTCCCATGTTGGTTCTACCTGGCCTTATTAGATTCCTAACAATTATGAATATTTTTCTTAGCTTTAGTATTTAAGTACACCATAATGTTTGTGTTTCTTATTGATAGATTCATATGAGTTATAATTAATTACATATACCTTATAGGTTATCTTAGAAGTTTTGAGATCTTCTTTTAATACAAGAAGCTTTGTAGCATTCTCTATATTTTTAGTATTCTGACTATATATCGGGTGCATTTTCATATTCTCTGAAATTTAAGGCAGAGAACAGATAACTACTTATACTTATTATTCATCAGATAACTCATGACCAATATCTCATTGATCACTTATCATCTTAATTATATGCCTTAAATGCTTTTGCAAGACATAGTTGTCATTTGTTATATATAAAAAACTTAATAGTAAGTGACCTAAATTTAGTCACTAAGGTGCCTCTAAATCTAGTAGCCAGATTATACCACCTGTCTTTAGCAATCTCAAGCTTTCTAAACTCATGCACAATGTCATTGTCCATATTGTTTAGTAACATAATGTGAGCTAATGATTCCTTTTTTTACCATATCTCATATGTATCATGATCCCCTTTTACGTTAGCTCATATTTCTTTCCTTAAGAATATCCATGGTTATATTTAACGGTCTTAGAGTTTTTTGCTCTTTCATCATATATTAGATTTTTATGCTCCAAAATTTATAGCTTTTACTATTCAAGTTTTCACCTTTTTTAAGCTCAACAATAATATTCTTTGATGCAGTAGTCATATTTGAAACATTAAGAAAAAAAAATTGTATGTGTATGCTAATGTCATATAATGAAAATATACAGATTTTCTTATACAAGATGCATAATTAGTTTTCAATTGCTTTTGAAATTGAAAGATCACAAAGTTATCAATCATTATTCATATAACAATCAAATACCAATTATAATACTTAAGTTTAATTTGCATACATAACATATGTAACACAAATCATGTGATAATAAAATAATAAGTTCATTTATCATATAAATGAATATAAAATAAGACAGTTTAATATGACATGTAGAATTTCAGTACAAAACACTTGAATGCCAATTATAATACTCTAGTTTAAATTGTATATATAACATGTGTATCATAAATAATTGGATAATTAAAAAATTAGTTTGTCTATACATAAATGAATACAAAATAAATGACCAAATAATTAACATAGAATTCAATATAAAATGTAAATTATCAATATAAATCACGTGCATACTTGGTTTAATAACATATGGTCATATATCATAGATATATTAACACTTTACATAAACAATCTTTAGAAAAATCTAATATAGATGATATATGACCTAAATATAAACCATATGTTGAATATAATTATTAATGCATGTGGTAGATTTCTTGAATTACGGTATACAATAGCTCTAATTATCTTAATAAGGAAGCCTATAGATTTAAGGTCTTGATCAATTCCCTTCTTCTATTTTCTCGTAAAGCAACAACACTAACCATCGATGTGATTTCGTACTAGTTTGATTCCCAATTCCACAGCATACTTAGTAGTTCACCGTCTAGTTGTGGAAATATTGAGAGTGAGATCATGTACTTAACTTCAACATATTTAAAAGCCAAACAACTTACAAAATATAATTATTGAATTATATTATTAATAAAAATAACATGTTGTGTTATAGCTTCTCATAACAAGAATTACATCTAAAGTAACTTTCCTGACATGCTAATAACATCACTATATGTAGTAATAAGTGGAAGTATAGGTGTCCTTATTATATGTGAAATTTTTCAAAAAATAAAATTTCAAGAATGATAGATTTGTTAATAGCTCATAAAACTCATAAATCACAAATGAAATAAACAAAATTTTTAACTAAACAACAATGAACTCGTACTCATAAACATTAATATATAAAATTCTAGTCATTTACTTATTTGTAGTAATTTTATTAATTAACAAATTAATTAATTAATTTTACTTAAAAATATTTTAAAATTTCATCTTAATTTAATTAGAAAAATAATTAATACAAATTTGGAATGTATTTCTAATTTAGGACTATTTTAAGTTCAAATTTGATGAAGAGTACTAATGAAAATGGAATTAATAAACCATAATTGTTAGCTTATTTCGAATTGGATTATTCCTAATATAAGATCTAAATAGATCAAACCCAACTTTAATATGTACTTTCTCAAGAGCCAAACACTTATATTCTATTTTTAAAATAGTATATCCTATATAAACCAAACAACCCTTATTCCAATTATTCTAGGTCACTTTAACTTAGTTGCCAAATACCACTTGTTCTAGGTTTATAATAAGTTGACATTGTAAGGAAAAAAAAACTTATTCTAGGCCTAGATTAATTTAGCATATAGCGAAACAAGTTTTATTCTAGGGTTAGATTATATTATCTTAATAGCCAAAAAGGTTATTGATTGATAGGTTTTACCCATGTTAAAAATATCGCAAATGCATGATATAGTTATAGCTAACATTGGCAAGTATGGGTCGATCTTACGAAGACTGTAAGTATTGGTGGTTACCCTTTTTCTATTATCTAAAATATGAATCATATTGTGAATTTTAATTAAAAATTTAAGTAAAAAAATAAACTAATAATTAAAACAATACCGACCACATAACAAGGAAAATACTAAGAAGAATCAATATAAAATAATATTGTCTAGGTAATGAATTCCCCTAAGAATCCTTAATTATTAACCTTTTATCATGCAATTATATTATTGATTATTGGACTGCGAAAATTATTATCTTATGTTAATAACTTCCTTAAGACTATTAGCATCTAATCCATTAGTTGATTAACAGAAATCTTTCCGGTTAAAACCCCTAGGGTGACATTATTTATTTGTGAATTCCACTATTAGGTTTGACCCTAATATAGAGGATTTATGTTGCTCTATCTTTAGGTTTGCATGCAACTCCTTCAAATTATGGTAAATTTATTCATACAAAAGGATTTATCAATCTCAATCATATGAAATCAAATCATGCACTGATATTCCAGATATATTAGAACAAGAATAAAATGCATAATTGAATCGTAATAAATCAATCAATAAAAATGCATTTAATAAAAGAACAAATTATGTTGTTATCATGACTTAGGGTTCATCACACCTAGACACTAAATGACTTAGTTCCTATCTATAGAAAAAGAAATCAATGACAACTATGCAGAAGAAAAACTAGAAAATAAAGAAATCATTATTCTAAATATCCCTTTTTCTTCTAATGAATCTTCTTGTAAGTTTGGATTGGATAAAGCTCTCTATCGGATCTTTTGATGTTATCTTTGTGTTTTTCTCGTCCCTTGATCAGAACTGTCACCTCTTTATGTGTCTTATGACTTAAAATTGAGTAAAAACTCAGCTCTTCTCATTTTGCCTCAGTTCAAGTCCTTTCATAGTAAAAACTAGGGTTTTTAAATTATGCATGATCAACATAAATGAGCATATGAGTGAATGTATATCTCCATAAACACCTGAACTCGTGATTTTACACAGGTACAAAGACTTACACGGGCAATATACATGGCTGTGTATATCAATATACACAGGCATGTAATTCCACATGACCAAAACTAAAATTTTTTAGTCTCCACATGTTTATAGAGACTTACATAATCACTGTAAATGGTCGTGTATCTTCAAGTTGCTTCAAATCTTTGTTTCATGCCCCAATTTCATCCAAATTCTTCTCCTTTATGTCTAAGAAGGCAATTATCACCTATAAATGCACTTAAAGTGAATTAAGTACCAAAAATACTATAAGACTATAAAATATCAAGCAAAACACATTAAATATGGGTATATAATTATAGCCAAATAATCATTTATCAGTTATCTTTCAATGTAGAAAATTACTTATATTTTCAACACAAAGTCAATCTCCATCATCTCCAACTAATTAAGCCATAATTTTCACTTCTGTTAGTTAATGCCCTTGCAATCAATTAGTTTGCTGCATTTTTATATATGAAATTATTATTTTAATTAATAAAGACATTTTTTATTTTCATATATTTTGTTAATTACAATTGATGTGTTAATAATAAAGGTAAAATCCCTAGACTAATTACTATTTAATTGAAATTATAATGAGATCATAATTATGTGATTTAATTTGCATTTATGTATAGTAATGTTTTCCCCTACAACCAAATATAAAAAGAAACCAACTTCTTGCAACACAAATTAATGTAGTAGTGGAAAGTAGGGATCGTTCCCACGAGGAATTTTTAACGATAAAGGTTAGCGAGTTTAAAACT
>JAOTBA010000007.1:14843182-14859975 GCA_025629845.1 Erythroxylum squamatum | reverse complement strand
AAGAGTTAGGGAACCTCGAAAGCCAGGCACCATTAACAAGAGCTCTATCAAGCTTTCGAGCCACAAAAAGCTCTCCACATTACTTGTTAGTCCAAGTAAATCTCGGACCATTAGAATTTAGCTCAAGTAGCTCACATTGGTCGACACAATGCCTAAAATCATACATGCTATTAAGAGTCATTGGACTGAGAGGATCAGCCTCATGAGAGAAAAGAACCGAACTAAAATCGCCCATTATCAACCACGGGTGAGAGCCTACAGAAGTTTCGAGATTGGATAATGTTGACCAAAGACACTTCCTATGGTAAAAATTGTTTGACCCATACATACAAATGACAAAAAAAACCCATATTATTATTGATTGGAGCAACCTCTAAATGGATGAACTGGTCAGAAAACAGCTGAGGAACACACACAAGCCTATCCGGATCCCAAGAGACCACTAACCTAGCATTTGAACTATGCTCTATATTACTAGTAAACCTCCAAGTAGGAAGCAAAGAAGAGTAGACATTATTCAAGAATTGCAAATGCTTAATCCTAGTCTCAATCAAACAAACAAAAGCCACAAACATTTGCTTCAAAGCAGCCGACACACCTAACTGCTTCCTAGCATTATTCAAGCCCCTAACATTCCAAAAACCAAGATCCATTCTATTAGCCAACACAACAGACCAAAACCACTACTTCATTTTTCTCCTAGTTTTCCTGTTAGTACGACCTGTAACAACCCCCTCAGCCCCTTCCAAATGCCCAAGACTAAGATTTTCCAACTCAGGACCCAATTCAGATTTAGAAGGGGATAAAGAATTACTTACTTGTCTCGGTGGTAGGGGACCTGCATCCTCAAGGAGCCCACTGACTTCACCAACCTGCTGTTGACCTTTCAAAGCCATGGAGATATCCAAAGACATACATCCCTTCACCTCATCTTTGAACTGTTCACTCAATTGGGTAATCTGGAGGAGCCCCGAGTCCTGATGAGCATTTGGAGGTTCCACTGCAAGCCCCTGCATATTACATTGTCCCTCGTACCCATCACTATTGACCACCAGTTCCGGCACTGAGGCACTAGATAAGTCATGATCCTTTCCCAACAATTCCTGTTGAAGTCCAGTTTCAAATACTCTCCCAGTAGGCGACCAAGTTTTCTTCTGAACCATATTATCCGGCATCCATTCATACTCCACATCAATCTCCTTGAAAGCAAGCTGCCCCTCTTCAGTGTACATACCTAATTGAAAGGATAGAGGCCAAGACTTGCCCAATTCCAATTCAACACACACCCAAGCATACAAGATTCGAGACATCTTTGCAGTAAGGGTGTCCATTAAGAGAGGTTTACCCACTGCACTCGTAATCCTACCAAGCCCCTCCATAGTTCAGTACTCCACTGGGACATTGTAGAACTTAACCCAGACCGGAGCAACCCTAATCTCCTCAAGCTCGCCACTATTTAGACTCCACTTTCGAAGGAAGAGTGGCTTACCTTGAATGTGCCATGGCCCCTTCTCCAAGACCTAATGCATCCCTTCCGCAGAATCAAACCAAAATAGAAAGTTGTTGGCACCAGTTATCAACACTTTTGATAGACCAAACACTGCCCAATACTTGGTCAGAGCCCGTTGCACTACCAGAAAAGCAGGTCTTTTCCCAAAGAAAAACCCAAGAAAAGTATGACACAATTGATTGGCACCATGTTTGGCTAGTTACAGAGGGGGAATGACCCTAATCTTATCATCGTGGACAATCGGAGGATAATAAGTCAACGCTGTAGACAGCGATTCAATAGCCGCATTCTCTGCCACCACAGATTTCCATGTTCGAGGGGTACCAGACGGGGGCTTCGAAGGCATAGGGATAGTCACTGAGGAGGCATCTTTCAAGGGAGGGAAAGCTGCAAGGAGATTAAGGTCGGAATTTTGGTCAGAGGAATTAGGGATTTGGACGGTAGGCAAAGGGGGAAAATGGCTAGAGGATGAAGGAGAAATGGCGGTAAAGGGAGGTCAGGGAGGAGAGGAAGAGGAAGATGAAGCCATGAATACAGGGGTACGCGCTAGAGATCTACAAAGCTAAAGAGCTGGCCGCTGACGCTCGACGCTCTCGACGCTCATACCTACATCAATTTTTGTAATATGCAATTAGGTTCTAAGTCCCTTCTTTATCATCATCTTTTTCAAACTTTCTTTTGAAACACAGAGTTTTCCATCAAATACCTTCTAAGAGACTTCTATGCTTTTCCTTTCCTCCACCAAACCCACATTGCCATTTGTGTCCTCTACCCTAAGAAAAACCAGAAGCTAGTCATTGTACTCAGTGAAGTACGTAAAACGTGTGGAGTTTAGGGCTTGAAGATTTTGGAGTTTTCAGTAGGTAAGTGGTGAAGAAACCCTTTAGAGTTGAAGATTTGTGAAATAAATTTGATAAGTTACTATCATCTGCATGGAAAATGACATTTACCTATTTGTTCATAAATAATGTGTTGTTGGGGATGAAAAATCTTGTTATAGTGTTAATTTAGTGTTTTGAAAGATTATGAGCGATTGGGAGTTGTAAAATATTGAAATGATGAAAATCTGGAAAATGTTCACTGAGTGTGCTTCGGTCTGTTAGCCATAACTTTTTCTTTAGTCATCCAAACAAGATGATTCTTAATTGGGATTAAACTAGAGATATATGGATACATTTCTTATGAAGACATCAAATTTCAATTCTGTCTCTAAGAATCTCGAAACTTGTCATTAAGCTAAGAAATTGGTGCAGTATGTTGGTATATGAATGGAAATTTTGTCTTTGGACTTTAGGGGCAAATTTGGGATTTATATAAAGAGATTTAAGCCTAGATTCCTTCTGGAAAGTTGTATATCTTTCTTTTATCGTTCCAACGGTATATAGTATGAAAATTTTGGACATCGGAGTCAAAAGTTATGATCCTTGTAAGTGGAGACGTTCTGGAGAAGAAATGAGACGGAAGAAATGAGACAGAAGAAAATGAGACGGAAGAAATGAGACGGAAGAAAATGAGATGGAAGAATGAGACGGAAGAAAATGAGACGGAAGAAAATGAGACAGAAGAAAATGAGACGATAGAACTGAGATGATGGAAGTGAGACGATGGAAATGAGACGATGGAAATGAGACGATAGAACTGAGACGATAGAACTAAGACGAAAGGAAAGTGAGACGATACAAAAGTGAGATGATACAGAAGTTAGACGATAGAATTGGCTTTCTAGGTCTTCATGAAAGTTGTAGATCTAGAATTTCTCTTTCCAATAGTTCAAAAATAAAGTCAATCCGACACTTGTAGTGAGAGTTATAGCATTTGTGCCAAGGCATGTACAATATGAGTAAAGATATGAACATGTTGGATTCCTTTGGCCATAACTTCTTCTCTAGACATCTAAATGATCTGATTCTTGAACCATTGGATTCATAAGACACTGATCTACATCTCCACCAAGAATCATAGCTATCTGAAATGAATGGAGAAAGATTTCATGAAAAGAGTGGGATGGGTGCAGTGAGTGTGCTCTTAAAGGATATGAACTGGTGTTATTCCACTAAACTTACTTCAATATTTTGATGATTTCTGGAGCTCTACTGATCCAAATGGGATCAATTTTGTGGCGGATAGTACCCGAGATTATCATGAACATGCATTATATATAATTCATCCCATACTTATGCATTATCGAATACTTATGATGGTGCAAATTGTGATATTGTGTATATTATTTGTTTATAGAGGGGCAACTGGAACGTCAACCTCCAGACGTTTCCGGATCTTCCAGGCGTTAGCTTTGGGAGCAGCTTGTGAGTAACCTAGATGGTCTCACTTAATTACTTGTTTTTCTAATTCATGTTTGACATGATAAATGAATGTGAATTGATTATGTTGTTTCCGGACAATGAAGGTACGATGATGAATGTTATTGATTGAGAATATAATTTATGGAGCATTTCAATACATGGATGCATGTAAGATAAAGGAAGTTGTGACCAGAGTCTCCAGTGAAAAAGAGCTTAAAGCTTAGAATGTGAAAAGAGCCTCAGGCTCAGTTGTGAATGTACTCGGTATCCACTAAGGAATACGGGACATAATTTGACACAGCTCGATATCCACTAAGGGATATGAGTTAGGAAAAAGGACACTAGGTCACAACGATAATAACAAATGAAAGTGAGTCTCATATGCATTGCATTTATACTTGATATGTGTGGTTGTACATCAAATGAAATAAGTCTATTTTATGAATATGCAAGGATGTGAATAAATTGTTATATGTTTTGATGTGATGCATGAATTGAGTGAACCATCGATGATGGTTACCTCATTGAGTTCAAAAAACTCACCCAAAATTTGCAAATATTTTTCAGGATCAGAAGAATACCCCGTTAGGCCAATGGGAGTGTACCTACCACTTTCAAGTGAAGGATAGAGGTCGAGATCAGTTCACGTCTGCATTGCATTTCTTTATTTTGTATTGAATTGTAAATTCCGCATCTTTCTTTATAAATTTGTATTTCGAATTGACTCGAATGTATTGTATTTGTGAAAGGGCCCAATTTGAGTAATGATTTCCGCAAAATATATCATTGATTTCAAAAAAAAATTGTACTGATTTTCGAGTGATTGAGTGCTTTAGCATGCTATCCTCGCGGGATACGGACTCGAATATCACCATCGATGTCGGGTTCGGGTCATTGCGGGAATGGGGTGCTACATCCTTAAGCTTATTATCATTCAGGGTACCAAGACAAGATGAGCAATTCCTTTTCCGGTGTCCATTGATTCTGAAGTGAAAACATGTGCCCTAGTCATTGTTCTTTTTCTTAACACCTCCTTTGGGCTTTACTACATTAATAGAAGTCTTTTGTTTATTGTTCTTATTCTTCTTAGAGCCCTTTTTCTTACTATTGGAAGAATCCACAACAAGTACAAAACTGGGTTCCTTCTTATGGCACCCTTCCATAATCTTGAGCATGTTCAATAGTTCAGGCAATGTCATATCCTTCTGCTTTATATGGAAGTTCATGAAGAACTGTGAAAAACTTGAACTGAGATATTGCAGCATCGGATCAACGTTCAACTCATGGTCCATACAAAACCTAATTAGGCTAATTTTTTAATATACCTAATCACTTCAATACTTGCAGGTTGAATGAAGATCTTTTTGCCATCTTGCATTGAAATAGTGTCTTAGAGAGTTGATACCTCTCCACCCTACTTTATGCACCATCCAACTCCTTGAGATGTAGAATTATAGTAGGTGCATCCATATTCTCATGTTGCCTCTAAAGCTCGGGGACATGCTAGCCAACATCACACATGTGGCTTGCTCAACGTCATCAATATAACATTGATACCTCTCCCAAACTTCATTAGTCACATTTGAACTAGGCTCTAATAGAGCTAGAGTGTTAAGAACGCATAACTTCTTTTTTTCCTTGAGAACTATTCTTAAGTTTCAAAACTAGTCAAAAAAATTAGGTCCAGTTAGCTTATTAGCATCTTGATGCTCCTCAACGTCAGGTTGGTATTCATCTTCTGATTCATTGATTAAAAGACATAAAAGAGTAAGTATTAGTGTATACTCAAAATCAAATAAAGTAAGGACTTTAAAAATATTTGATTATTCTCACTATTTTATTTAAAATAATCACCTCACTATTAAATTGAGAAATTATCAAATAATTTCCTAGTGGGCTAGGATCTTATTAAAAAATAATTGATTTTGAGTTTGCTTATCAAACTAACTAAATTTAAATTATGTAGAAAACAACTTTATCAATCACAACTTATGTGACTTCTAGAATCGCTAGGTGATAACTTTTTCCCAAAATATAACATATATATTATTCCTAACCATGCCTTTAAATGCATATGATTATGAGTTTGCTCATCCAAATCATATTAATTTAGTTAAGTAATACATATTAATTTAAGATAAAACATATCCTAATTAAGGTGACCTTGAATTTACTCAACAAACCAAGTAATAAACAAAACTCTGATTTTATTCTTAAATAATGGAAGGCAATTTTCACATTCCTAATGTATACTTAATATTTAATTGAGTGATTTAAATTTTTTAAAAAAAATTGGTATCATAAAAAATCTCATTATATTTATAATTTCAAACATAATCGAATTATGACAGAAATTATTTAAAATCTTTGTTTGATTCTAATTATTGATTTGACAACTAATATAATTTAATAATTCAACTTCTTAAAAAATTAAACTAAATTCGAAAAATATTCCTAATAAAAATTTCTCCTTGAAAACAAGTTTCAAAATTTGGAAAAATACTTTTTCAATTTTATTAGGAATATAAACTAATTTAATCTCTATTAAATTAATTTAATTGAAATTAAGGCTTTAAAATACTGAAAATCAAATAAAAAACATAAAGGAGGATGTCTGGCGCAGTGCACGCCTTAGAGGCAGTTTGCACTTTGCAGGGCGCCTGCACCAATGGTCGACGCTGGATGTTGACTGGCGCAAGCACGTCTTTCACAGGTGCTTTTTGAGACGGTGGGCGTGTGCTCGCCTTCTTGCTTTCGTTGCTAGTTCTTTTTTTTGCCCATCACCTCCCTTCCTTTTTCTCATCGTTGCCTGCATCATCCCTTTCTGCTTCATGCTGCCGCCTTGTTGTTCCGTCCACAACTGCTTCTCCATGGGCGTTAATTGCCTTTGGCAACGCCAACCAATGGTGGTTTATAGCGTGCGATCGAACCAATGACAGTTCGCTGCTGGTTTCAATTTTCAAACCTTCAATGCTCCCACATGCAAAGGCAGATAGAAACAAGCATATGGAGACAAATTTCCAAATCCAGGTTTTTAATAAATCATCCAAAACAAAACAACAAGACCATGGTAAAAACAGCCAGTCGTGGAAACAAGTTCCAAAAGTTGAACAACAAACATACACGTAGCAAAACAGATGCAAAGCGCATAGGCATACATAAATAAATTCTCCAGAACTCAAGAACAAAGATGATATTCGTGAAAGGTGAAAACAGTTTCTAGAACACAAAACAATAACAGTCACGGAAAGAACAATTTTGGGTTTTAACTAAATCTTAAAACCTTAATAGTTTATCCAATCAATAACAATCTAAGCATTTAATTTTAGTTAAGCAATTAAAGGAGGCTCTACTACCACTATTGGAAACCAATTGTGATTGAATCATGGGCATAATAGAAAATAAATTTTTTACAGTTTCTATTCGAATCCAGATAATTAAATAACTTAAATAAAAAAGTGAATCATAAAATAAGAAATTGTACCTGATTCGTTTTTCCTGTTGAAATCCTTTGAAAGCTTTTTGACAAATCAATCATAAGTTGTTCACTTGTCCAACCTCTAATGGTATCCATAAAGTAGCTTCTCATTGCTTTTACTCTTATTTATAGAAAAAGAATTAAGGTTTTGAAATTTTTATTAAAATTAAATTCCTTAATTATAATTAAATTCATACTTTGTTTATAATTAATTTAATTTTAATAAAATCAAATATGATCAAATATCTCATATTTGATCCTTAAAGTATCTCAAACTTTATAATTAAGTCCAACTTAATTAAAATTGATTTTTCTTTCACAAGCTACTCTTTAGTGTGTGATCCATTAGGTTTCTAATAAATTGGAAATGATTATAAATTATAATTCTAATTCACAATTAGAATCAAATAAATTAAAACTCCTTTCAATTTATCTTTAATTCTCCAATTAAACAATTTATAATTATAGATCAAGATTGACATCTAGCAACATGTCATGACCACCCAAACATCAGGAATGTCAAAGTGGTTTGACTTAACCTATCCATTCATGATTATGGTGTATAATTTAATCCTTCTTCATCCAATGTTCCAATTGGACAGAGTATGAATATAGTATCTACTTTTTCATCCAGTCATGTTTGTTTTTGTTAATTAGTAATTGATATTTGAAAACGCCTTTTCAAATGTGAATTCACTCTGGCTAGAGAATTTCATAAATCACTAATAATCAAGAACGGTAGAACATTCTTTCTAACCACTTTAGACTGATGAATCATTTATTGACTTACTCAACTATCTCTGTATAGTTCATATTGTATCCAAGTACTACCGACTAAATTATCCTAGGATAGTTCATAATAATTCTCATACGACTAAATTATCCTAGCATCAAAACAAAATAATTCTCATACGAGATACCTTGGTAATCTCAAATCTAATGATCAATTACACAACCATCATTATAAGGAAATCCATAGAAACATAGTAATATTCCATTTAGGATTCTCATCTTCGGGTCAGTCAGTGTCTTATTCTCTAATAAGCACCCACACATTAATTTAAGTATCTCCACACTTTAATTTATGAGATCAATTACTTTCTTCGTAAGAAAGAAACATGGAGATTAATTACTTTCTTCGTAAGAAAGAAACATAATGTGTGTTGATTTAACTGTTTCAACAATATCTGTCTTGATAAAACAACTAGGAACATTTATGCACAATACGTAAATATAAATTGAATATCAAAATTATGATCTCATCATAATTTTAATTACACATTAATTATTCCAGTGATTTTACCTTTATTATTAAAATATTAAATGTAATTAACTTAATACACAAAGATAAAAAATGCCTTTCATTAATTAAATAATAATGTCATACATCAAATTGCAACCAATTAATTAGTTGCAAGGGCATAAACTAACAGCGTTTCTATATGTCTAGATATGTTAGTTATGATATGGTAATGGATTTTATGACAATGTATTCTTCATCTACTTTATTAATGTTGGAGTTTTGTGTGCCTGGTGGGATAAGATCATGTTAAGTGTTAATGACACTAAAGGGTTGCATTAAATTTGACATCAAGTATATGTTATTAACTTTTGTTCTTGGTATGAGTAACATTAAACTTTGTCAAGACATAAGGAACAAAAAATACCTGTACGAGTAACCAAAGAAGAGAATGGAAGTAGGAGTACTCACTACCTGATCTATGTGAGACTTAGTATAAACATAAAAGTTAAAGCCATCTAGTATTTTAAGTTCCTCTTTAACAAAATAACAAAACATGAAGATAGTCGAGTGGGTGGGATGGGTTTTTTTAAAGGTCAGGTTAGGTAAATGAAATGGGTTAGGTAAAAAATTTAGGTCAGGATGGACTACATCACCTGTTTTTGATTAATTCTTATGGACCAAGTTTGCCATTTTAGAACTTTTGCTAAATTTTTAACGAATGTCAACTTCAGGTTTTTTTTCTAGACAAGTTCAAACTATATGATTTTTTTCTGAAATTTTAAATGATAGGGGGTTTTTTCCAAAATTTTTTGAAGAATAAGAGATATTTATGCTTTTAACCAATATTCACCCATCTGTGCCACCCCTAGAGCAACCAGAGCACCCAATTCTTCACAACTCAATTAAGCTTTAGTTGAAGCATTACCAGTCTCTACAAATAAAGAAGTTTGAGCCACTATAATACATTAACTAGGGAGTATTAAGGGAGCTCAACTCAGAGGATAGGGTACAAAAGATGATAAAGTTTAACAAGTGGCAAAAGTTCTTACACATTTGACAAGTTATGTATTTGGAGCTCATACTAGAGTTTATATGCATATTATAGGTGGATAACAACAAGAATTCCTAATTTTGATATCTAGTTCCAACTAAGGGCATTCTTTATCACTTTAGTTACAATCAAGTTGGTGTTCATATCAAACTCTATGATGAGGAGCACACCCACACCCACACCCACACTATGCATCTTAGTAGAATTCAACTTAATTAGGACTATCTAGAGGTCCATACCACCAATTATTAGAGCGTTAATCCTTGATACAACTTTATTCACCCATAAGAACCAAAGCTTTCAACTTCTACTTTCCAATAATGACTATATGCATAAGCTGCTTGGCATGACAGTATATGTGGTAACTTGTTGGGGCTTATTCTTTCTCCAATTCTTGCATCATTGAGTTCATACATATTTATTATTTCATTCAACTTATACAGGGCTACTTGCATCAATCAAAATTTGGTGCAACCAATAACAAGTTTATTATCACTCAATTGGCGAGAAGATTAGGAGTTTATAGTGATGAGTATAAGTTGACAGTTGTTTTCACTCTTGTCCCTCTTAACATGGACATCTTGCAAGCAATAAGGAAGGTGGAACTTTGGGTTAATATGCAGGGCCAACATCTTGCCCTAGTCAACACACCAACATAAGTAATGGAGGAAATTATTATATAGAGTGAGCACGATGGGAGTAAGAAGTAGATGAGAGCACCGACACCAACCTATAATTCAAACCACTTATTAGCACCTTTGTACTGCTTCAATGTATAGAGTTGTATATACACTACATTAAAGATACATTTATGAGGTTGGCACAACAAATAGGTGCCGAGTTACTCCCACCATTAGTCCGTCTATTCAAGCTTGTATATGTACAGCCTGAGTAGGATACAAATCCTTAAGGAGAGCTAGAACCAACATAACTAAATCCTGAGGAAGACACTAAGGATCTTGCAGTGACAGTGGATCAAAGAGGAATCAAGCTTGTAGTTATAGCATCTGAGCAGGAGATCAAACATTAAGGAAAGGTTAAGACAGCTGCTAATGAGTTATCACCAGGGGATTAGGTTGATATGATTTTTGTAGATGATGTGATTGACTTGTGGGCGATAATCCCCCATGTACCTTTATTAGATCCCTCATTCTAGGATTGTCACATTTATTTTGTATTTATGATATTTTATTCTTATTATTTCAAATACCATGACTATGCAGGCTAACAATTGAATAGACAAATGATCTATGCGAAAGTTCGACAAGACTTTCTTCTATTTTCGTATATTATATTAAGGAAATACCAATTATTTAATTTATTTTTCTCCCTTTCTTTATTTACTTTCAATGTAATTGCATGATATCTATGCTGAGGATAATGTATAACTTAAGTGTAGGGTAGTGACTTCTTAAGACTTTGGTCCCTATATTTATTCATTTTGTTATGAATATCTTAATAGGGAGCAATTTTTAGAAACTTTTTTAGTTTGACATCATACTAATTTAGATAATCCACTATAAGTTTTATTGCCTTTGTGATTTGAAGTGTTTAAGAAAAAAGTCGTGACTTTTCATGAATAAATTCAATTTAATTTGCTATATGAATTTGAAGAATGGAAGCATAATTCCATCATAATAATTTTTTGTATAAATTATATATGCATTGAGTACATTTGTCCGCTTTTGAGCATTTTTTATAATATATATATTGAGAAAAAGTGAAAATAATTAAGTATTAAATAATTTCACTCTACTAGCTTTATACTAACAAAAAGTTCAAAGCTAAAGAATAATGCTAGTAACCGTTTATAATAGTGAGTTAGTTAAGTAACTAAGAGTATTCATGACAAGATGTTTACTCTTTGGGAAAAAGGCTAGGAAACTTTTCAAATAACATTCCAAAAGCTCCTGTATTTTTTTGATGTTTTACTTTATGTCAATAAGAGGTATGAACATATTCGAGAGTTGAGACATTTCTCATGCATGAAGTTAAATTTTATGAATTAAGTTGAAGTTTGAAGAATTATGAAGTGAATTGAGTTGATTTATGAATTGATACAAGTAGCTAGTTACTTAACAATTTGATGACCTTTGCAATTGAATGAGTAATGGAGAATCTTAATTGATATGCTTGATTTATTTATTTATTTATTTTCAAGAATTGCCTCCTATTTGAGTTAGGATAATGATATTGATTTGCTTAAGAACAAAAAACTACTTAAAGTGTGGAGGAATATGAGAAGCGGTTAATAAACTATATTTTAGCATTATTTTTTAGAGCATTATGTTTGTATTTTAGGTATTTTTTATAGTATTTTTTTACTTAAATGATTTGCATTTTTTTCATGGTCTTATTTTAACCCTTAAAGGAAAGTGGATCAATTTAGAGTATACTTGAGTCATTTTAGTGCAAATTTGGTAGACCAGAAGAGAAGGACTTAGAATATGACAATAATCGAGTAACGTGTTACTCTATGTGTAATAATACATGTTGGATCTCGAATTTTTGCTAATTTTGCATGAATTGTTTAAATAGTTATTTATGCTTGTTTTGTGGTTTAATTTTTTTTATGTTAGAATTGATCCTTATTAGAATTGGAGGGAAGGATTTGGAATTGAAAGTAGAGTGAAGTGATTAGGATTAAGTTAGAATTAAGTGAGATTAATGTAGCTCAAGTGGTTTGGAGAGTGTAGAGCCATAAAAGACAAGGAGGGGTAGAATTGGAAAGGCCTTGTTAATGAAGGGTAAAATGGGAAGTAAAGGAGAAACAAAAGAGCAAAAATTAGAAGGAAGAAGGGGAGTGTCGTGGAAGCCAAGAGGGAAGGAGAGAGAACGTGAGGGAGAAGAAAAAGAAGAGAAGAAAATCGAAAATCCAAGGGAAAAAGGAAGGAAATTCGTGGAAAGGAGAAGGAATCAAGGTTTTCAAGGTATGTTCTTCATCTTCTTCATGCTTTGGTAAAGAAATAGGTTGTGGTTTTGTGGATGAGAAATTCTAGAGAGAGAAAAGGGGGTTTGTGTTAGGGATGCTTGGAGGAAGAAGAAAATGGTGAAATTCATAGGGGTTTTGGGTTTCTAAGCTAGGTTTGGAGTTTTCTAACCTACATGAACCCTGGGTAGGTTAGATTGGAGCTTAATTAGGGCTTAAGCAAGTGAGGGTTTGTTGAGATAACCCTAAGGTGGCACCCGCTAACACTTTTCGGATCTGTTTCGGATAGTTGGGCTCCGGGAACGTGGTCCAACACTTTTGGTTGGGCTTCGGGAACGGGGTTCAACAACCAGGCCCCTCACGGGGTAGCCTATCAGTAGAAAGGGGGAGAGGATTGTGTGAAGGTTGTGGGTTCGAGCCTTGAGATGAGCAACTTTTATTTAAGGTGATGTAATCCGCCTAGTGGTGGCCCATCTTTCAAGAGTAGGTACCTCTGATATTATCTAGAATCAGACCCGGATTTACCTATCTATGAGTCTGAGTGGGTGGCTCATAGGTTCCAGGATAGTCGGGCGAAGCCCGAAACCTGAGTTATAAAAAAAATAGAGGACCAGGCACCAGGAACGGATCCAGAAATTATTTTGAGCGGGGGCAAAATATTTAAAGTACTCTTATATTATTGAAATTTTTTTAATTTAAATTTTAATTTCATTAAAAAATTAAAATTTTGGCCCCCATTAATTTAATTGGTGACAAAATAATAATAATAATTATTATAGATATATTAAGATATTAAATAAAAAATAAAATCTGAGCCCATCTATTTTTATTCATAAGGGTATCTAGGGTACTTCTTTTATCCCTATTATCACTAGTGCTAGATGGTTTGTACTGTTTTTGTTAATTTTTACGACTTTATATGCTACGATTTTTTGTCTATAATGAGAAATCTTATCTTGCGTCTTCATTAAAAGTCTAAAAGAATGTAAAGATTAAAACTGTACCAACTCTATTACAACTTACAAGAACCCATCTCTAAATTATACGTACTACACATTTTCAAAAGAAAAGAAGTGGTAATTTACCTATCAGCACTAGAACGAGGTGAGGCCTGTGGGGGGAATCCTTTCCATAATTGCGTTCAATATAGATTATTGTTTTTCGCTTTGAGTGTGGTAGTCCTTGTGGAGTTAGGGAAAGAAAAGCCAAAAAATAGTGTGATGAAGAAGCCAAAAGGGTAGAAAAATTTAAATAAAAAAGTCAATTAAGCATGTAATTTTTATCTCTTTATTTATAAGCTTTCATTTAAAAAAGTCACGGACTCAAATAATAGTAATCTTAATAAAAATAAATGAACTCAGATTTTATTTTTTATTTGATATCTTAATATATTTATAATTTTTATTATTATTTTTTTGTCACCAATTAAATTAATAGAGACAAAATTTTAATTTTTTATGAAATTAACATTAAAAATAATAATTTTAAATTAAAAATACATTTTTATGAAATTAAAATTTAAATTAAAAATTTTTAGATTCAGCTGAAAAAGTGGGCTCCGTCCATGTCAGTGACGAGTAAAATCAGTATGTGAGCATATTTATATTTCTAGCAATTAAATCGTCCAATGCTTATTCATATACTCACGAATTTTTCCAAGCTGCCAATCCAAATGTTGGAACTGAGCAAACCCACATTGTTCTCCATCAGAATAGAACCACTGAAAGAAGCCCCAAACGAAACTAAGACAAAAGAACTTCATGAACCCACGGACCTGCTTCCTGAAAAGTAAATTCTCACTTGTTTGAGTACTTCGATACTTGGAGTTTTATGCAAAATGTTACAGGACTTATGAGAGAACCAACCCCAAAAGCTAGCTTGAAGGGTGGGAGAGCTCATAAGCCTATAAACCCCACATCAGTTTCTTTTTATTACCGATGTGGGACAATTAGATCGTAACAATCCCTAAACTACAAGGACAGGCAACGTCAATAGTGGCATCGTCGAAGTTATTCGGGTAGAAGTTATAATATTCTAACAGTAGTAGTATCTATAATTTGGCATTTAATGGTTTTTTAACTAATAAATAATCACTGGACCGGTCGAAAATACGGTCCTATTTATATTTATAACCTTTTTAGATAATAAATCGGTTAGTTTATTAAAAATTGACTGATTTAAAAACCGGGTTTCTATTCTTCATCAGATTTTTCTTTCTCAAAATTTTGTTTTAGTGCCACAAGTTTTTTGTATTTTAGTCTTTTCTTCCCCTGTGAATTGGAGCTGTTTTGTGTTAGAGATTTTCTTCTGAATTTTCTTGGAAACCAAACGGGGAAAGCTTTGTTTTTTCTTTGCTTTCTTCAGAGTTTTCTGACGTAAATATGTTCTTAAATTTGCACTTTTTATCTCTGATTTTAGAAGGATGAGTTAATATGTTGGCATTCAAATCTGAGTGGATTTTAAGACTTGCTCTTTATTATTTGGGTGCCAATTTTGTGTTTGCGAGCATCAGTACAGATTCTGTGGTTAAATCCTTTCGTCTCAGAATCAGGTTATGTACGTATGTACACTCTCTCGTGGGTTGGATTTGAAGTTGTTCCTTTCACCACTTTGATTCTTTGATTTGAAGGCTGAGAGAAGCAGACATGGTGGGTCACGGATTGTGAGCCTTCACAATCATTTAAATTCCTTTTCCTAGTAATAAGTTCACAGCATGCAAATTCAAATGCTCTGCAATCTCCTTTTAACCTATTTTAGATGAAACATATTAATCTAGTGATTAATATATAACCTCCATCAACTATGCACGTGTAAACAAAATTTGATATGCTTCCACATTTTTAATGCATATTTTCACAAGCCACACAACTGAAAGTTGTGTACACGCAAATATGTATGTCAGGTATTGATGTATAGAGAAAATTCAGTTTGTGAAATGGAAATTTCACTTCCAACAAATTTCCTCACTCTCAGATTGTGATGTCTGCAGAATGTCAAACCTTTCTATGAAATAGCATTTGCACTTTTAAATTGTTTGTCCACTGTCAGAAATTGTGACATTGGTCCCTTCAAAAATTCATCATTGAAATTCAAGATCAACTTCCCAACAAGGGACATTCCCATATGCAAAAGATGAAGACAGGAATATGAATATTTTCCATATAATGCAACTGTTGCATATCTATTGAATATTGAAGGTGAGTTCTGACCTTTTCAAGTTAGCTCTCACACCTGTCTTTCTTGGTTACATCAATGGCTCCAAATGAATGATTAGTATCACCTGTCTTGAATGGTTACATCAATGGCTGACATCAACAACCTATACATTGAAAAATTTGTGAGAGATCTGTGTTACATGTGTAATATGCAACTAACTATTTTATATAAATTCACCAACTGTCCGCACACATCAAACATAGTTCAATTTTAACAGAAATTATGGCTGACTGGTACATGGTGCCTAGTACTTGCTTTATTATCAGACTCATCTTCTACACGTACAAAACTTTTTGGGATGAAGGCAACTATGACAATTGTCAATGGAAATACCAACTCCTAAATTGCTTATATCTTCCAAATTTGCAATTCCAAATGTTTGTTGCACCTGTCAATCAATATACATGGTTAAAATTTCAAACAAAACATCACATGTAATGCAATTATACAACATAATTGAAATGAAGAAACAGACGTTCTTCAAATTACCATAAGTAAATCGGTCATGCGCATTGGAGGTGTGATATCAATACTAACATTTTGTTGACTTCTTCCTATATCATTCACCTAACATGATAAGTGCTTCAAAGTTTAATAACACATTACAGACATACAATATTTAAAACCAAAGAGACAAATAGTTTAACCTCCAATTGCAGAGGAGTTGTTGCATAATGATGCTGACTGTAGACGTTTGTTGACTTATCCATATGAAAACCTATACGCTGCAATTCATGATGTCATAACCAATTGTTGGTACAGCCAACATAACTTTATTATCAAATGCATGATACCAATAACATAATAATAGAAATTAAACCTGAGATTGTTGTAGCCAATCGTCATGATTGGAACCCAAACTTCTGAAATCCTTACAAATAGCAACTGTCTGCTTGTGGTTTTCCTCGTAAGAAATCAAATCAAATTTAGGATAAAAGAAATAGCCCAACACATGCAAACATTATCAATTACCCAATAACCAACCTGATGTTGATGTAATATGGGAGCCCAGCTGCTGGAGATAATCTCCCGTTGTTGGGAATTATCTTCAGATTCCTGAATA
>JAOTBA010000007.1:14824328-14839115 GCA_025629845.1 Erythroxylum squamatum | reverse complement strand
TCGTCTCACTTTTCATCGTCTGATTTCTGTTTGTGCTTCCATCTGTCTTTTTATCGTCTGACTATTGCTTTGTACTTTCGTCTGATTTGTATTTGTTCCTTCCGTCTCATATGCTTCTGCTTCCGTCTTATTTTCTTGTTTCATTATTATTTGTTCTTCATCAAAATCACTTACGTAAAGTCATTTTGACTTAACAATTCTAATTAAATTTTAACTAAAAATTAAATTAAATTACTAAAGCCAAACTTATTATAAACAGGTTTAAGTTCTAATGGAGCTAGCACCTCTTATTTAACCTTTTTTATAAGAGTTACGTAGTTCTTTTAACCTGTTATGTGGATAATGATAGAGGTTGGACACTTGTGCGGCTATGGTGGTTAAGATAAATCAATTTCGGAAACGATTCAAGTGATACAACAAAAAAGGATCAAGCTTCATAATTAGGTACTAATTATGATTCATGCTTTAGTATGATTTATGTGTCAATCATTTTATAGAATTATAAAGTTATTTCAGTTTTTGGGAAATTAAAATACGAAAAGTTTTGTAATTATTTTGCCGCAGTCAGGATCGGATCCTGTCCCAAATTTCCAACACTCGAACGCAGTTGCCATCCTTATAATTAACCCTTTATAAATTTGTACAAAATTGTAGTGAATTTCTTGGATTTGTTTCTTTTTCTTAAGAAGTTATTAAAAAACCCAAGTTTGTATACTTATTATGTAAAGGATAGAAATATTAATGTAAATATTGTTTATCAAGATCAAATTCTTTTTCTAACATATATAATTCATTTTTTATATTTTTAGTTACTAAAGAGAATGTTGGGATGTTAGAGATGACTATATATGTTCATTATTTTTTTGTGGTTTTTTAAATAGATTGTTCAATTTTTATATTATAATGTACTCAATGAAAACTAGATTTTGGTATATTAAAAGTTGAATATCTTGGTAAATATGTGCTTAGAATATTCACAATAGATGGTCTCCTTATAAATTTCCTAAGCCAATTAAGGAGGTACAAGCACTTTCATCAAATTTAGAACTTGTTAATTTTTTATTGAAAGATATTTTACTTTTCCATCATTAAGATAGTTTACTTTTCTATCTATAAATTATTTTATTTGTGCATTGAGACTTAAAGGTGCAGGGAACATGCTCTATTGCTCATTTAAACCATTCACCATGAAAGTTGTATCTTTTCACTTAATTGATTTTGATGGATACTATTACAACAACAATAATAACTCTCAGTAAAAATCTCGTTAAAAAGCGAAAAGAGGTCTAATAGTACGTAGTTTTGCCCCTAACTAGTAAAGAGGCTGCTTCCAAATAATCCACATAAAGAAGAAGAAAATTAATAATCATCATCATCATCATTAATAATAATAATAATAATAATAATAATAATAATAATAATAATAATAATAGTATTATTATTATTATTATTAATAGTAGTAGTAGTAAAAATTAGACTAAATCTCTAAGAGGTAACTACTACCTATTTATAAGTATAGGCTAACTACAAGAGCGAAGATTTAAATGACCTATGAGAACTACAACAAGGATCTCTTTATGAGAGGGATCCTTTATTTGAATGCTAATATGCCAGAGTTTTCTATTGTAGGCATGTCTTTGGTAAGTTTCAACATTAATATATCATTCCTGATCATCTACTTCTAATTTTTCTTAGATTTTTCTTTTTTTTTTCTCTTATAATTTCTAAGTACTATCTTTTCGCATCATTTAATTGGAATGTCTAAGTGTCTGCTATTAACATATCCAAACTACTTAAGTCTTGTTTATCTTAATTTATCAATAATATTAGTTATCTCTAATTTTTTCCTTACCATTCCTGCGTTATATTCATGACCTTTATCTCTTTTAGGTTTTTGTCTTTTGCAATTTTTAATAGATACTTCTCCTATCGTCCATCGTGGTATATGAATTTTGTAGCTTTTGGACGTGTCCGATTTTTTATGTTTTGGGTCACTTTTTGTCGGAGATTACTTCAAAATAGCCCTCTTCATTGTCTTGAGCCAAATCCGCCTCTTCCTCAGTACCTTATTAATTATTTTATTATATTAAAATATTCTTTTTCTGTTATTGCTCTAGTAAGCAAAGTATTTTTTGTTTATTTCTATTGGCAAATTAAGGCATGCTTATTGCTTGTTTACTTTTGAGGTTGTGAATTATGGAATAGCCATTATTCTACAATAAAAAAAATTAAAGTGAAACTAAAAATTATGTAAAAATACCTAATTTAAGAATAATCAGTATCATTATTTTAAAATGGTAAAAGTTATCCCACCATGAAATCATTAGACTGACTTGGCCTGAGCTTACATTTTTCTTCTTTTTCAACTTTTCTTATTTGAACTTTCTTCGTTCTTGAATTTCTAAATTCTTATCAATTATCTAATTTCTCCTTTTTCTTTTTCCCCGCCGGTTTGATGTACATATGGCAGCTAATTGCAGACTGACAATCTTAGTTGTGTGAGCGACAAGAATTTCAATTATTTGTTACCGATAAGCACTACAACATGGCAACCGCAGCTTATTTGGGGAAGTGAAGTACGAAGTTTCTAACCTATACTTACAAACAAGTCAGTCAGCAGCATGGAATAGCAGATAATACCATATCTTTCGCCGCAGACATACATAAATATGGCGCAAGTAATAGTTGCTTTAAAGCAAATTCATTTCAAGTGGTTCATCAAATCGCCAACTAATTATCTTTATGTTATTATTTTAATTAATCTCAAGGAATTCATCTTTATACCCCTCTTATCCAAACAATATCAATTAAAAATTTTTAACAAAGCATGAATTATATAAGCATGAATCCTTATATAATTCATGCTTATGATCTTAAAAAGTGTTTGAGAAAAGTTTGAACTTTGAAGAGTAGATACAGTAGTAGGTCGGCTCCAGGTTCTTCCAAGTCAGGACGGCTGCGCTTGCGTGTCATGTCAGAAACCAAAGCAAAATAAGTCCCTCTTCTTAATATGTACAGAACACTTTCTTGAAGTCTGCACACAACACACCACACAATCCCCTCGATCGCTTGCAAAAGGCAAGGATTGTTGCATTCATTCCTCCCCTATTTCCTCCGTATCATATATATATATATATATATATACATATATATATTACTGCTTAATAATTACTTCTCCATCCATTGTCTACTCTCTCAACTAGTCTCTAAGTTTGGGTTCCCCTTTCCTTTCTTCTTGAGAACTTGCTGAGAGTTGAGCCAAGTCTAGTTACCTTACTTTCCCCAAATTGCCTTGAGCAACATATAGAAAATGATCGTGGCCTTGAAGGCGAATTGCAACGACGACTGCTATTACAAGAATACCAGCAATAGTAGTTATGGTCATGATAGCTTGATGAAGATGGAGAAGAGGCAATTGTTTTTGAGAAGCTACCAGTTCTCAAGGAAAAGGAGTGTTGGAGAAAGGCTGAAGAGATCTTTGGTCAGAATTAAAAGGTTATTCCTTATCAAACTACGCTCTGCTCGCAAAATCAGACGCTTGGTCTGGTCCAGTCTTCGTTATGCCTTATTCTATAGGCGTAGAAGAAGGTTCCTTCGTCTCCTGCACATCCAGACCTCTGATCAAGATCACCAAAACCCTTCTTTCCCTTTTTACTAGAATTTTCATATGTATTTTAATTTCGTTATCTTAACCTCACAGCTTAAACTTGTTTGAAGGATACTGTTAGATTAATGGTTGGTTACATATGTATTCAATTTATTATTCTCTTAATTTTGTATGATTCCCATAAAAATTTGGGTTGAAACCTGAAGTTAATCAGTGAAGGGAGGATAGACACTAATGTTATCTGACTTGTTATGCCATGAATCAACCTTCACAAGAACGAGTTTGCTAGCTCTTTGCAGTTCCATTTTACTTAATCAAGCACAAGCACAAGCACAAGCACATGTACTTGTTCTGATAATTACACGGTTTTAAATTACATGGTACAACTGAAAGTTCAAATCTATTATTGTAATTGTAATTTTATAATTACACTCACAGTATTTATAATTGTAACCGCAACATACAAATTATTAGATCAACTTGGCCTCATGAACCTCAACATACATCATTCTGGTCCCGGGGCTAGGTTTACTTTAGGCCTTTAAACGTACGGCTAGCAAGCTACACGGGGTGTCTTCAACTTTAAGGAGACGGAAAGTAAAAAAGAAAGGGCATGAATCTCACGTTAATATCATTCAATACTCACTTGCTTTTGGTTGATAATTATCAGAGACGGTGACCGAGGCCGAGACTTGGAAGTGGTGTGATTGCGTTCTGATGGCAGCTGTTCATGGAAGTCACAAATTAATTTACGTAATTAAGAAGTTAATTACTTTTTTTAAGTCACTGGGGATTCGTAAATGGCTGTTGAATTTTAGTTTCCACATGCAGCTGTCGTTGAATACGAAAACAATTAATTCTTTATGCACGCTAAAGCATTAGGCTGCTTCTTTTTTTGTGCTTCGAAGTTGCAATTTGCCTGTGTCTTGGATGATTAATTTACCGCTACGAGGAGTTGGGTTTTGTCCCACTGACGGGCTTAGTTTCCATCTTGTAACCGTAGTTAAAGTAAAAATAACGACAAATAATAAGAGAGAATAAGATAAAAAATTGAAATTAAGGGATCCAGTTTTAAAAATAATCTCTTTATTAGTTAAGAATAAGAACGTATATTAATAGCCTTTCTAAATTGAGCACTTTAACAAAATTTTTACTAAGTATTGTTAATATTAAGTGATCGGTTGTTTCAAATAATATAAAAGAAACAATCATTCATCTTTTTTTTTAATTAAAATTGAATGTAGATTATATTGTCAATAAAATTTTTAATTTTTAAGAGAAGCGTGTTATATGTTTACGAAATTATATAGAATTCCATAAAAGAGAATATTTACCTTTGATTATAACATGTCAAAAAAATATTTTGGTATTTAATCTAATAATACAGTAGATTCATCCCTTATTAGAAAATAACTAGAAACAAAATAGAAAGACAGGTAGATGATTGTTTGACTTTTGACCAGTTAGATTTTTCATAAATATAATATTAAAATACATGACTTTTCTGATTAATTATTTGTCGAAACTAACTAAAAGAATTGTCATATCCTTCTAAAGAAAAAGATTACTTTCATATGCCTACTTGACTGTTAATAGTCAATCAATTGCTTTCGGTGCAAGAGAAAGGCTGCTATAGAACTCACAGTTTATCTTCTAATTTTTTTTAAAAAGAATAGCTTTATGTTGCTTTCTTCTGTATTAACGTCTCCCAAATGCTAACATCACGTGGATAGACATGTACATACGGCGGTGGAATAAGAGATTAAGAGATTACCAAAATCGTAAGAATTATTTGGCTTGCGTGGCAAAATCGACTTTATTGAGAATGACGTCTTCCAATATCAAATGCTGATAGCGCCTACAAATTAATAGATAGGACATTACTTGCTCAATCCTTCCTATTAAAATACAGAGAAGAATCAAATATCCAGAGCAGTGCAGGACAGACGAAGGAACAGAACAAGATTGAGAGACGAGGGCAAGGGGGTGAGGGTTAAGAAAATGAAGGGAACTAGAAAAATAAAATAATTTTTTTTCCAAAACCTTGTTCAACTCAGAAGTTTTATTTTCTTTTTGGTAAATAAGTTTTATTTTCTTATTAAGGTTCAAATATTCAAAGGAATATGTTTAATTGATAAAAAAGATATTTTCTTTATTAATCACAAATAAATTTCTTTTGAAGGTACTCTAGGCTATTAAATTGATGAATATAGTGTATCAAGATTTTATTTACAAAAAGTTCTATTTAGTAGTTTAATTAAAATCAATCCTTAAAGTTATAAAATAAAAAATTTGAAAACTGTTAAAATTTAAAATTAAAATTGTGTTATCTATTTAATTTAGATATTTGATGAGAAATTAAATTAGTAGAGATATTAAAAATTTAACGAACTAAATGAAAATTTAATTTATTACAACTAGCGAAAACTCATTGAGTCACGTAAATTATTGATATAAATGTTACTAGCCTTAGCAATGTTCTGGAAACTAATAAAATATTTTAAAAAAGACTAAGGGTTTTTTGTCTTCATTTTCAAATTTAGCAAATAAGTCAGTTTGTTTCAATTTTTTGTTTCAATTTTTCGTTTTAGTTTTAGTTTCTTGTTTTCAAAATTTATGAAAACTACACAAAGTAGTCCTTATTTTCTATTTTTTCATAATCTGGTTTAGTATCAACTGATTATATATTATTTAAGTATGTGATATATTAATTATTAATAAGAATTATAAATAATTAAATACTTTAAAATAAATTTAATTAATTAAAAATAATTTATCTTTAAGTTTTATCTAATATGTAATTATCATCAATAATAAAAATATAACTACATTGATATGAACAACTAAACAAAATTTTGTTTTTAATTAAAAGAAAAATAGAAACTGAAAACAAAAAACAAAACTAAAAACTACCAAAAAAAACAGAAGTGGAGCAACCGGCTCTTAAATTTATAAGAATAGTCTAAACAAATTCAACTTTAATTGGTGGTCTTGCCCAAAAAGACCTTGCAGGCAAACATATACCTATTTTTTAGGTATCGTTATTCAACTATAATTACGAACGATAAAAGGGTTTGAACTTAACTTGAATTTAATGGGTCTAATCTAAGTTAATTGAAGTTCAAATTTTTCGAAAGAGGTGTCTAATGTTCCTGTTTCATCTATTTTTTCTTGGTTGTGGAAGGTGGCTGATCCACCGAAATTGAAACAATTCTTGTGGTTACTTGGGCACTCATGTCTACAGACAAATTCTTTGAGATTCTCACGGAGTTTGGAATCTCAAAGAATTTGTCTACCTCTAATTTGTGTGGAGTGTGCTCTTTATATGCTGAGTCTCCTTTGCATTTGTTGCGTGATTGTAGTCTTGTAGTTGTATGGAGGCGATGCGGATGGTGACTTGTGGTGTTATCTCTTCACATCCCCTATCTGTTTGGTTGTGGATATTCAAGCTTTACTTGCTAGGAATTGGAGTTGCTCTATTAGGCATGTGCTTCGTGAAGGTAATTTTGCAACAGATTGTCTGGCTAAATTGGGTCATGACATTGCTTCAAATTTTCAGGTTTGGGATGATATTCCTGAAGCCCTTTTCTTGATTGTGTGGGCTGATGCCTGTGGTATTTCTTTTATGAGGTAGTTTTAGTTTTCTCTTCGCTGTAACAAAAAAAAAGATCAAATTCAACTCAAATTTAATAGGTTTAGGCATTATTTAAAATAATTTTGGACTTCGCGCTAGATTCAAGCTTGGATTTTATCGTTCAACCTAATTCAAAGGTCAAACCTTTCTTATACAAACAAAGTGAAATCATTTTGTATATTGATAAATGACAAATGTTACATTTCCTCTCATTTATCCTCTCATATGTGCCTCACTTAACTCTAACAATTCTCTTCAATTACAATCTCATATATGCCCTAGTCACCTTCTTTATGCATCTCTCTCTTTGTTTATTACGTGTCACTGCTTATTTTTCTAGCCACTGTCGTAGCCTAGATTTCTCCCTAATCTTCTTTTTATGCTATTATCTAATTCTGGTTAGCATCTAATTATAAACCATAACTATACAAAAAAATGATTTAATTCTCATACAATCATAAAATTAAGAATAATTCAAAGTACTTGAAATATTATAATTGATTACATCAAAATATTATATAACAAGAATAGTATATGTCTATAAAAACAATAGTTTGTATATGAGAACGCAACAAAGTGGAAGTGAAACCTAAAATAAAAACATTGACAATTATAATTTTTGTATTTATATTGTATATATAGAATTTAAAATATTCATTAAATATAAGTACAACTAAAAACAGAGAAAAATGAAAAATCTAAAACTTCATTATATTACATATTAGCTCAAATCATATTGGCCTAAATTTTTATTTGGTACAAAGTCACCATCATTAAGGGAATTCTCATCATCACCATCATTTTAAGCTTAATGCACTAATTGACATGTAATTCAAGATCATCTTCCTAGTCATTCTCGTCAATCAAATTTGGTTCCTCAAACACTTAATTTGTTCAGAGATTCGTATGATCAAGACCAATTGTATTAATAAAACTCCCTACGTTTTAAGAGTTTTGGTCAACAAATAAAATTAAGGGTAAAAGAAAAGGCACTCCCTGTATTTAGGGAAATTTAAAAAAGCTCTTATGGTTTGGAAATCTAAAAAAAAGTCCCTATAGTTTGAACTTGTCCAAAAAAAATCCCCTAGAGTTGACTTCCTTAAAAAACTCATAAAAGTTCTAACTTGGCAAAGTTAGACCATATGGACTAAACAAAACCAAGTTACATGGATCAACCTTACTAATTTTATTTACCCAAATTAACCCTAAAAATTGATCTAACCACAACTATGTATCTTAAATTGTATCTTTAATTGGAAATAACTTGGTTCTTTCGATATCCTTCAATAGAGTAAAAGAAGCTCTTTTTATGATTAATCATCTAAACATAAATGTCACTTCCAGGTATTAATACTAAATAACAGATAATGGATTGCAAAATATAAAAAATCTTGAATTCTTAAGGATTATGTTTAAGAATGCAAAATCTAGTCTTATGAAAAAAATCCTCAATCTACTCTAAGGGACTTTTACTTCTTCCCTAGTTTGTTTCCCTGTTTAGTGTTTGCAAGTACAATTTTTTATGCTTCAGGGTCATGACAAACTACTAAAATTTATGCCAAAACTTTCCTTTCATGATCTTGTAATGAACAAAGTTTTTCCATTGTAAATCCTTAAAATGGTGTTAATGAATTCAAGTAAAATCACGGATCTCCTAGACCATATTTTTTGTTATTAATAAATTTTTTATTTTACTTCAGTTTCACTAAGAATGATAGGGGATGGACTTCGCCTGGATACAGCAAACACACCAATTAAAGAAATTGAGGTAAAAAGGGACACACAAGATTTAACATAGAAAACCCTTTAATGAATATGGGAAAAAATCACAGGCAAGAATAGGAAACTTTCCACAATAGAAAACAAAGATTATAAGAGGAAGATCTCACAATCTACACGAAGAATTAATACATAAGTTTATGGGAAAGAGATTTTGGGATATTTAAAACCTTAAGTATATGTCTTTTTATATAGCTTCAAATGAAGCTTATATTCTCACCCACTTCCGATGTGGGATAGAAAACTAACAATCTCCCACTTAGAAATTTGATTGAGAACCAATCAATCTCCACACCTTTCTTTCTATATTGCCATTTCTCTGTTGTCTAAGTCTCTACCAAGTCATATAAGGATCTACACCATATGAATTTATTAGTGGTGATTAGCTTTGTTAGTGCATCTACTAGGTTCTCTTTTTTTTGTGAATTTTCTGCATGTCCACACTTTCATCTTCCACCACTTCATGAACAAAATGATATTAAACTCCTATGTGTTTAGTTCTGGAATGAAAAGTTGGATTCTTTGCAATATACAAGGCACTCTAACTATCACAATACAACATAATTTTCTCTTGTCAGTGCCCAAGCTCCTCCAAAAACCTTTTTTATCCAGATTGATTCCTTGTGAATTTTCTGCATGTCCACACTTCTATCTTCCACCACTTTATGAACAAAATGATATTAAACTCCTTTGTGTTTAGTTTTGGAATGAAAAGTTGGATCCTTTGCAATATGCAAGGCATTCTGACTATCACAATACAATGGAATTTTCTCTTGTTAGTGCCCAAGCTCCTCCAAAAACCTTTTTATCCAGATTGATTCCTTGCAAGCTTGTGTAGCTGCCATATACTCAGTTTTTATTGTAGATAGTGCTACAACTATCTATAGTTTAGACACCCAGCTCACAACTCCTTCTGCAACTGTAAACATATAACCTATAGTGGATTTTCTTCTATTAAGGTCACCTACAAAATCATAATCAACATATCCTTTGATAATAAATTCATATCCTTTATAACATAGAGCAGCATCTGAGGTCCATTTAATATATCTCAGGATCCTCTTTACAGCCCACCAGTGTTCTCGACTAAGATTTTCCATGTAAAGACTAACCACTCCCACTGTATGTGCAATGTCTGGTCTTGTGCAAATCATAACAAACATTAAACTTCCCATAACTGATGCACATAGAACTCGAGAAATCTCCTTCCTCTCTGCTTCACTGCTAGGGTTTCTACTAAAGAATAACTTAAAATTAACAGGAAGAGGGGTAAAGATTGACTTACAATATTGCATATTGAAGCAACGCAAGATTTTCTTCAAGTAATTCTTCTAAGTAAGCTAAATATACGATCTTTTTTAGGGCTTGTAACCAACATGTCGTCAACATACAACAATAATACAATGAAATCATTATTACCAAACCTCTTTAAATATGCACAAGGGTCTGCACTAAATCTGTTGAATCCACGGCTCATTATGAAGGAATCAAATCTTTTGTACCAATATCTTGGCCCCTGTTTTAAATCGTACAAAGATTTGTTCAACCTGTAAACTAAGTTCTCTTTCTTTGGTTCTTCAAAACCTTCTGGTTGATGCATGTAAATTTCTTCTTCAAGACCTCCATGAAGAAACATAGTCTTTACGTCTAACTACTCTAAATATAAATCAATTGTAGCACACATAGCTAGGATAATCCGAATTGCATTAAGACGAACTACAGGTGAAAATTTATGTAAAGTCAATACCTTCTTTCTGAGGATATCCTTTTAACACTAACCTTGCACGATACCGCTCCACCTGATCATCACTATTACGTTTGATTATATACCTATTTGTTGCCAATGGGCTTTCTCCCTTATGATAGTGGCACAAGCTTCTATGTCTTATTCTTATGAAGAGCTTTTATTTCTTCCTACATTGTTGCCATCCAAAGTGATGCATCTGAACTATTTGTTGCTTCTCGGAATGTTGATGATTCTCCATCTTTTGTTAGGGCACAGTGTGCAATATTGCCCTCCATAAGATAATTAGATTGCCAAGTTGGGGTTCCCTTTCCACGAGTTGACCGTCGAACTTCTATATTTTTATATTTAACTGGTTCTTACTCCTTAGATCTATATAGCTTCAGTAGAATCTTTTTGTTCAGTCTTCTTTTCTTCCTGAATCGTTACAACTTCAGAATTTTCTTCAGATGTGCTATTTTGATCTTTCTCTTGCAGTTTTTTCCCTACAAATATGACATCTCTATTAATGATGAGCATGTGGGCAGTGGGATCCCACAATTGATACCCCTTGACTCCATCAACATACCCCATAAATCTACATTTTTTGGATTTTGGATATAGTTTTGTGATATCTTGGGTATTATACATTACGAACACACAACTTTCAAATGTGTAAAATTGAGAATAGTCTGCTGGTTTATCGGTCCATATCTCCATCGGTGTCTTCAGATCAATCGATCTTGTTGGTGATCGATTAATCACATAGCAGGCAGTCTTCACTACTTCTGCCCAGAAAGACTTTTCCATACTTGCAATTCTCAACATGGCTCTAGTTCTTTAAATTAGAGTTATGTTCATTCGCTCTGCCACTCCATTTTGTTGAATAGTGAGAGGCACTGTGAATTGACGTTTGATGCTTTCTCGATTGCAAAAGTCAATGAACTCATCACCACTATATTCCCCACCGTTATAAGTCCTGAGGCACTTGATCTTCTTCCCCATCTCTAACTTAATTTGTGCATTAAATGTTATGAAGGATGGAAGTACATCTCCCTCCTCTTGATAGGATACATGCAACATCTTCTAGAGTAATCATCAGTAAAGGTCACAAAGTACCTTGCTCCACCTGGAGACATAACCGGTGCTTGCCATACAACAGAGTGAATCAATTCTAGAATATCTTTACGTCCAGAATTCGATGCATTAAATTTCAGTCTATGCTAGTTACTTATAATGTAGTGCTCACAAAAGGGTAATGATACCTTTGTGAGATCAGGGAGTAGTTTTTGCTCAGCAAGAATCTTCAATCCTTGTTTTGACATGTGGCCAAGTTTATGGTGCCACAATTTTGTTGCATTTTTTACATAACTAATCGATACAACCGATGCATTTGCTTCCATATATGTCTCTCCCATAAGCTTGTATAAGTTTGTAGCTATCCTTTCTGCCTTTATTACTACAATTGCTCCTCTATAACTCCATTTTGAATGGAGGTCTTGCACCCAATTTCATCCAATTGTCCTAAAGATAATAAATTCTTTTTCAAGCCCTTCACATGTCGCACATTTTGAATAGTGTGAACTGTACCATCATACATCTTCAACTTGATGGTGCCAATCCCAGCAATCTCTAAGGCATGGTCATTTCCCATATACACAGATCTTGTAGAGATAGATTTATAAGTGTGAAACCAATCTTTACAAGGAGTCATATGCCACGATGCTTCTGAATCCATTATCCAAGCATCAGTGAGCTATACTCTGTCCTTAAACATTGTTGCTACTTCACTGTATAAGATTTCTCCGTTGGCAACACATACATGAGAAGTTGATGCTTTAAAGGCCTTGTCTCCACCATTCCTTAATCGACATTCACTTTTAAAGTGTCCTCTTTTGCCACAATTGTAACACTTAAGATTTTTTTACTTTTAGATTTTGACCTTCCTTGTTTGTGACACCTAGTGGAATCACACTCTATTGAATGTCCTCTTGTCATTGATAAGGTTTCTACTTAATGCAAACTTGTCAGCATTTCTTCCTTGTTGATGCATCTGCTTTTTTCTTCTAGAACCGAAACAACAACATCATTAAATGCCAAGGTATCTATGAGAATATTATTGGTTAAATGAATGATGAGTTGGTCATATGAATATGAAAGAATTTGAAGTAGAATCTTCACATGTTCATTTGGATTTACATTATGTCCTAACTTTGAAAGTTAACATCATAGAGAGGTCAGAGTATTGATATGCTCTGTTACTGAAGTAGATTAAGACATTCGGAGTGTGTAGTGACAGGCCTTTATCCTATAATGACTAGGCGACCTACCTGACACTCCATAGTGTCTCTCCAATCGATATCCGAGTTAGCTGGAAAGTTCCCGTGAAGCTAAGCCTATTGCCATTGTTAAGGAAAAGCTTCAATTCACAATAAGAAATGTAAACAGTGGAGTTTTATTTTTCAATTTATTAAAAATTTCGGCAGCACAACGGTTGTATTTTGACATCCCAAAAATATCAAAGTCCTTGTAAAAGTTCAAAATGCTTCTATTATCACATTAATTTCTAAACTTCAAATTGTGGACTTTAAATCCACTCACATGCAATCTCAAGTAGTTACATCAATAAACTTTGAAAAGCTAAAACAACATCATGTATACCATTTAAAAACCTTTATAACCATCCATTCTTTATACAAATGTACTTTCCAAAACTTGTTCAAAGATATGCAACAGTTCTAAAAAATGTGCACAAGGCAAAATAAAAATGCCTAAACAACAACACTTGACGAAGTTGACTACTCGCGAGGTGGAGTCCCTGCTACTGAAGCTCCTGAGCGTGCACCTGGGAGGTTTTATTTAAAAATAGAAAATAAAAGGTGAGCTAAACGATTTAGTAAGTATTATTGGTTTCAAATAAAAACATTTATACAAATATTAACCCCCATAAAAGAAAACAATTTCTTTTCTTTTCAAGCAATAACCAATGTTCTTACAAAACACATTCTTTTCTTTTCAAGATTAATGCATATGTAAAACAAAACATATAAAATTTATGAGATTAAGTTCCACTTTTCTTGTAAAGTATACAACGATGGCAATAAATACTTTTGTGAACTTTCTTTCTAAAACATAGCCTATCACTAATTTTCTTTGTCGTATGGTACCCTTAGGTGTAAGGATACAGAACTGGTTCTATATCGCTTACTCATAACAATGCTAGTACTACATATAAATCAGTAGTTACTGAGCTAGTTTTGCATCACTTCCTCGTAATAGTGCTAGAACAATATATACTCCACGCGTGCAGAGGGTGACTCACAGGACATACTAACAAACACAACACCACCCATGTTAGTGACAGATGCCCCCTAAACATCGCGATGCACTTTAGGACGTACTCTGATCGATATAATTATATGTATAAAGACCTAATGGCGTACCTTAGGCTAAACCACAATTAATACATGAGCGCGCCTCATTTCAATACTAATTAAAAACATATTCAAAATCCATTTCTAGCCAATTCAAAACATATGCAAATTTCGATTCAAATCCAATTCAAAGCGTGTGTACATCTCATTAGTTTCCAAGTGCATTCAAAACTCAATCCAATGCTAAATCAAAGCATATGTAAATTTCATGAAGATTAACTTTTAAATTCAAGTACTAGCACTAATGGAATTATTCATAAATATACTTTTCATAATACGGTAAAAACCATCTTTACAAAATCAATTTAAAGGTACACTCACTATTTGTCGTTTATTGTTAACCACCCTCACATGTCTGGTGCTTTTCTTTTATTAGTCCCGAGTCTACGGTGGCGAGAAAACTTTATTATCTTATTCAGCTATAAAGAAGACCCCTGATGGGTTCCTAAAACCTACCAAGTACATTCATAACTTATCACCTTGTTTTACAAATTTTATAACAAAGGGCTTAACCAAAATCTTAGCATTTTGTAAGATTAAAATTATGTTTTCTTTTCATTCAACCATTGAACAACTTCCATGATTTATACATGTTGTCTTCTTTCCATTT
>JAOTBA010000007.1:14811923-14824228 GCA_025629845.1 Erythroxylum squamatum | reverse complement strand
GCAACATTGAGACCCAAACATGTTTCAGCATTAAGTTTTATTTTTAACAAAAACCACAACTAAAAACAGAAAAAAAAAATGAAAACAAACACACCCTAACTTGCTCCTTTATTCTCTTTTTTTCTTACCTTTTGTTATTATTATTTTGTCTTCTTCCTCCATGAAAGCAAGTAGATATTAATCTTCGGAAAATGATCCATATGTCGTGCTTTCGGCTCAGTTTAATTTTTTTGCTTCTAAATTGTACTTAAAATAATATATAAATTAAAGTGAGTATCACTTTAAGCATGTTTATAAGCATGTTTATGTCAATAATTGCTAAGTACAAATGATTAAAAATATCAATAATTAAACACATATCAGATACCTTATGAGATGTGGTGTGGTGTGAAGCCTAAGCTTAGGAATCTCAAGATTTTTAGGAGTTTATGCTATTCCTTTGTACCACAAGTCAGAAGAGGCAAGTTAGGCAGTAAAAGTGAACCTGTTATCTTTGTTGGTTATTCTGAAGTTACAAAAGGAAGAGGCTTTATTTTCCTGATTTGAATAAAGTCAAAATGAGCAGGGATGTTCATTTTCTTGAGAATGAACAATGAGACTGGCAGAAGAAAGAGCAAGAGCCAGTTACAAAGGATAGTAAGCAACCTGTTAAGTTCTGCAGTGGCATGGATCTCACTAATAGGTCCATGTTTGATGATGATGTTCCAGATGATGAGAATGGTGTTGAGCACCAAGAAGAGGATATTGATCATGTTCCTGTGAGAGGAACAAGAACTTTGGCAGACATCTATGAGAAAAGCCATGTTGCAGTCTATGAGCCCTCTCATGTGCAGGGGGCTCTAAGTGATGAGAAGTGGAAGATTGCAGTGCAAGAGGAGCTGGAAATGATCTATAAGAATAGAACCTGGAAACTTGTTGAGAGACTAAGTGAAAGAAAAGTGATTGGTCTCAGATGGGTGTTCAAGCTGAAATTGAATCCAGATGGTTCTTAGGTACAAAGCTCTAACTGGTGGTGAAGGGATATGCACAGATTGAGGGTGTAGATTTCAGTGAAACCTTTGCACTAGTGGCAAGGCTTGAGACAATAAGGTTGATCTTGGCTATAGCTGCAGAGAAAGAATGGGAGGTACAACGAATGGATGTTAAGTCTGCTTTCTTGAATGGAGAGTTACAAAAGGAGATTTATGTGGATCAACCAGAAGGCTTCATGGTTAAAGAAAGCATTATATGGGTTGAAGCAAGCACCAAGGTGTTGGTACTTGAAGATAGATACCTTCCAAGTGCAAATTTGTTTCCAGCGAAGTAGCAGTGAACCCACACTCTATGTTAGAGTTGAAGAAGACCATGAGGTTTCTGTCTATGTAGATGATTTGCTTCTAACTGGAAGTTCAAGTGTTCAAATTAAAGGCTTGAAGCCCCAGTTTAGTAGTACTTTTGAAATGACAGATTTTGGTCTCATGAAGTACTTTCTAGGCATGGAGATAGCTCAAAGCAAAGGACAAATCTTTGTAAGCCAGAAGAAATACATAAGTGATGTGCTTAAAAGATTTCAAATGGATTAGTGTAAGCCAGTTTCAACTCCTATGTGTCCAAAAGAGAAGTTGTTGCAGAAAGTTGAAAGTGAAGAGGTTGATAGCAGAAGGTATAGGAGTATGATTGGTTGTCTTATGTACATAGTAGCCACCAAACTTGATGTGTAATTTGCTGTGAGTGTGCTCTCTAGATTCATGAGCAATCCAGGAAAATTACACTTGGTTGCTATAAAGAGAGTTCTGAGGTATCTTAGAGGTACTCTGAATTATGGCTTGCTTTATGAGAAGACTGGAGTATGTGATCTGAAGTGCTATGTGGACAGTGATTGGGGTGATTCTTCGGATGACATGAAGAGCACTTTTGGATTTTGTTTCACTTTGGGATCAGCTTGTTTTTTGTGGAGTTCAAAGAAGCAAGAAGTGGTAGGTTTATCTACTGCAGAAGCTGAGCTAGTTGCAGCTACTTTTGTAGCAAACAAGCTGTTTAGATTAGAAAACTACTATTGGATTTGCAAGTGACTGTGCAAAATGCTACACTGATGTATGTTGACAACCAGGTAGCCATTGCCATCTCAATAAATCTAGTGTTTCATGAGCGGACTAAACATTTTAAACTAAGATATTATTATTTGAGGGATGTACAACAGGATGGTGTAATGAAACTGGTGTATATGTAAACAGAGGAGCAAACGGCAGATCTGTTCACTAAAGCGTTTTATATCTCAAGGTTTGAATACCTTAGATAATTAATTGGAGTGAAACTGAAGACTCTGAGTCAAGGAGGAGAACGAAGTAGTAATGACTAAGAGAATGCAAGTGAAGTGGAAGTTACTTGAAGCTGAAAATAGTTTAGCTTGGCTTGTCATATAGCTAACAGTTAGTTAGTTAGTTAAGTTTCTGTTAATAACAGTTAGTAGTTAAATGTGTATAAAAGTTGGATATCAGAAGTTGAAAAATTGAGGATATACATTCAATAAACTCTTATTAGACATGACATACTCGAACTCTCTCTCTTGTCTCTATCCTTTTCATTCTAATCTTAACACATCAGTTCTGCTGATTTCTTAAAGTTCTTTAACTACTATTTGAGTAGCTTATCAATTCCCTACTGGAATTGATCACATAAAAAATCTATGTGTGATAGATAACGTCAACAGTTTTTTCCTCTTTTTAGCTGTGTTACGTTTTGCTTCTGGATTTTCTTGCTATTGGTGTGTTCCTGATATAGCGTTTCACTCCTACCTTTGCTACGTTTTATCTCCTTTTCTTTGTCGTTTTACTTCCTCTTTGCTAGGTGTGCTGCACTACATTTTTTGTTCATTTTTTGGCTGGTTAGACTGTATCTGGCGTGTTCTCCTCCGAGTTTTATCTGCCTTTATCTCTGCATTTTATGCTTCTCTTTTCTCCTTTCTGAGCTGTCGTCTTTTCCTATTCACTGGTGTTTTGTGCTTTTCCTTCTTAGCTGTTGTTGTGCGTTGTCGTTTCTGCTCCCACCTACTTTCCTTCTATGCTTTGTGCTAGGCTACATTTTAATTTCCTTAGAATGGTTATGCATTGCGTTTTGCTTCTAATTTGGACTGTTGTGTTTTATCTCTACTGTTGCTGTCATTTTCTACGCCTACTGATTATTTGTTGGCTGTTGCTCATCTGCTAGCATTTGTCTTCTTAGCCACTGTCGTTTTGGTTCCTTTTGCTCCCAGTTGTTATGCATTTTGTGTTTTGCTCTGGGTTGCTGCATTGTCGTTTCTTTCCTCTGGATTGTGCTGATTAGTTTCTTCTTTAAGCTCCATCAAACCTAAAAACTATTTAGTATATTTTAGTCCCTTTTTAGATAAAATACGAAACTAAACATCTTGAGTTATTAACAATAAATGCAACATTATTCACCCAAATATGCTACATAAATGATTTAAAATAATATCAAATACGGGTGTAAAATATGTTATAATTTTCAATTATCAATCATATTTATATAGAATCAAAACTTATTTTTAACCTTAATTTAAAGATTGTAATTGATAAATGCCCAATGACAAAATTTTAATAAAGCCTAATTATTAATTTTTTGGCAAGTAATTGTACAATGTTGTCTAATATTTGACTAAAAAATGCAAATATCTCTTGTAATTTTATTTATTTTAAATTATGTAAAGCAACTTTATGACAATAAAAGTTCAAAAAAATGATCATTTAGAATAACCATACAAGGTATGTTAAGTTCACAATTGTTAATTACATAACAAGTTATGTATGTTAAAGTAACTTAAAAAATGTTTAGTAAAAAAATTAAGACTAAAAAAGTATAGATTAAACTAAGTTAATCTATAACTTGTTCTTTGAGCGTGCTTATATTTTTATCGAAAACTTTATTCATATTGCGGGGTTCAATAGATAAATTGAAGTCTAGGTGATACAGTATTTTGCTGGCTTAAATAAGTAATCACGAAAGAGTAAAAACCATCTCCTCAGGTTGCTCTGGTAAGCTTCCATTTAATACCTTGAGGAAAGGAAGAGGCTGTGATTTTTGCAGAATTATCTTTGAATTTAGACAACTTGATCCTAAGTATTCCCTTTGATGGTCAGAGTAGAATGCATCCTCTCCAGGCTCTTTTTTTTTTTTCTGATTTATTGTTTCTTTTGAAGTTTAAGTTTGGTTAAGTTTGTATTCTACTTTGTTAAGTATGCAGAACTTCTCTGCTGGAGCTACTGCTGGTGGTTGAAAAATGATAATGAAATAACTTCTAGCTAGTTAGTGTCTTTTTCGAACTCGTACAATACAAACCTAGCAGTTGAGAATGTTGTCTAGAAAGGTTGATGCTAATAAGAACAAACAGAAAAGCATATCTCGGTGTTGGTTAATAATCATAACCACATACATTCGCTTCCTTTACCTAATGATTGCTTTTGATTTATATTGGTAACAATGTGGCTATCAATCATTGCACATGCTATCTCCATTGATTAGCACTTGATTAGTATGCAAAATCAATAGATATGGGAAGTTGGTTCATGTGTCAAAAGTAGCAATGAGGGGCATCTGACTAATGCTATGCATGTGTTGCGAGGAATCAATTAGTCACACTTCTGTTACTCTATACTACTAATATATAATATGCATTTGAAGCACTAGATTCTTAAAACATTTACATTACTTCTATTCTGTCGGCAGTAGTCTACATGCACTTCATCCCTCTATTGACACACACACGCACACATACATAGGAGATAGTTGTCCACACATTATAGGTTACCGACCAAGTTTATAACTTTACGTTGATGATGATGAGATCTAGGTACGAGAAGCTTGCTAAGAATGGTAATGAAGATGAGAAACTGGGGGCAAAGGCTGTTAGAAGTAGAAGGCGTTGGGTGAAAAGGAATGGTGGGATAAAGGGTTTTCGTCTATCTCGCACCAGGAAACTCGCTTGCACCTCTGTGGTTGTGTTGTCGAGCAGAATTGCCAAGGTATGTTGGGATATTTTTAACGCTACAATCAACATGGACCATTTTTCATATCCTGGTTTCATCTTCTCTACTCACTGGGGCCTTCCTGTCTTGTCTCATCCTTCTGTTAAATGCAAGAGGAACCCTGTAATCAGTTTTTCTGCACGTGTATCCAACTTGTAATAGCGACTTTCTTCTTTTCAATGTTTAATTTATTCTCTTTAATTTCAATTTCAGTACTATTTTCAATCATTCTCATGAGAATTGGAACTTCATCTTTCCTAAAGATTAGAAGTTTCCCTTTTTCTCTCTCTTTTTTTTTTTGGATATCCAGTATTTAGAGATTCTTTTACTATGTAATTCTCGTTTTGAGAGATTAAAGGAAATAAGAGAAGTGGTGGTTAGGATGGGATGAAGGTAACCGAAAAGTAGAGCATCCTTTGTTCTTATGATCAACGTTGGACCGAGAAGACCCAAAAGGGCCACGAATCCGAAAGCCCACAAAGGGTCACAAAAGTCAAACATGCTAATAACTAAGTAATTCAATTAATAATATTTATTGTTGTATTATAATTTGTGATCGTGATTTCTTTCGACTTTTATTATATTTTTCTATTGTTGATTATTATAATAAGAAAGAAATTTATAATTTTTTCTGGAGTCATTAAACCTGTGATTATTGTTAATATCACTAATACTCTTAAAGTCTCGTCCAAAAATTTTTATTTTAGAAGCTTCAAGTCTGAGTACTTTTAATTGGATATGATCTCTGCAAGTTTTTTTTTACGAAACCCATGTTGCTCCGGTGTTCACAGTGATTGTCAATGACATACCTACTCTAAATCCCGAGTATCACAAGTAGCTCCACCAGGATAAACTAATATTTAGTTGGGTCTTTCATTCTTTTTTATATCTCAATCTCACACTTCTGTTAATGCTTAGTGTGTTATACCCCCGTACTTATGCATGACCTTTTTATAGACAGATCAAGCAGATTAAAGAGTAAATCAAGCATACTATACAAAAAGAACAATATCCCAATTGAAATCTCATTAAACATGAAGCCTGAGAAAGTCTTGACATTAGCAATCTTACTCTTAATTGGTAAATAAGTTATTTCCTATATATATATATACACACACACTAAATAAATATATAAATAATATATAAATATAAAATAAAATAAAATTATACATATTAAAATAATAAATTGATAATAAATATAAACATAAATAATAAATAATAAATATAAATAAATATTTATAATAAAAATATAAAAATAAGTAATACAATAAATATAAAACAAGGTAATGAATAAAATAAAAGATAAAATAAGTAAATAAATAAAACAAACAAATCATTACAAGATATTATCTAGGCTAAGTAAGGAATTGTTTAGGCTAAATAACTAAGAAAGAGATATTACTTATTAAAAGCTTAGGCTAAATACAAGATATAAGACTCATGTGAAAAAAGGAAGGATCACTCTATGTGAGATTCTTTACATGTATCCTTATAAGCCACAGTTTTTTATTAATGGTCAAGTCCTTGGTAAATTCCAACAGAGTCAAATCATTCTTTATCACCTCCCTTAGTTCTTCTTAAGTCTTCCTTTTTTTCTCTTACAGTCCCTAAGTATAATCTTTCCGCATCTTCTCACTGAAGCGTTAAGATGTCTCCTTTTGACATGACCAAACTACCTAAGCCTTGTATCTCTTAATTTTTTATTAATATTAGCTACTTTTAATTTGTCTCTTATAATTACATTCCTGAACTTATCTCTTTTAGTAAAGTTACACATCCAACGGAGCATCCTTATCTCCTTCACCGTTAACTTATGACTATGTACTTATTTAATGGGTCAATATTTTGCTCCATAGAGTATGGCTGGCCTAATCGCTAAACGATAAAATTTACCTTTAAACTTGAGTGGTATTTTTTTATCACATAAAATTCCTAATACACTCTTCCATTTAAGTTCTCTGATATGATACGTTGAACAATGTCTTTATCGACCTCACTATTGCTTTGGATGATAGATACTAGATACTTAAAACACTCTTTCTGTGGTATAACTTTTGAACCAATCTTTACCTCCAAATCACTACCCTATGACCCGAAAGATACGTTGTAAGTATTCAATCTTAGTCTTGATCAATTTAAAACTCTTTGACTCTAATATATCCCTCCATAATTCTAGCTTTTGACACCTTCTTTTGTCCCATCTACTAATACAATATCATCGACAAACAACATATACCAAGGCACATCCCTTTGGATATTCTTAGTGAACTCATCCATCACTACTGCAAACAAAAAGTCATTTAATGAGAAGCCTTGGTGTAACCCCTATTAATAGAAAAATGTTCTGTATCTCCTCCTATTGTTCTTTTTCTAGTCTTAACACCTTCATATATATCCTTAATAACCAGTATATAGGTCATAAAACTCCCTTTACTTCTAAACATCTCCCCATTATTTCCTTACATACATTGTCATAAGTCTTCATTAAGTCAATAAAAACTATATGTAGATTGCGTTGTCTTTTTTTGTAATATTTCATTAATCTTTTAAGGAGATATAAAGCATCTGTCCTGGACCTTCTTGGTATGAACCAAAACTGGTTTTCCGAGATAAGTTCATCATTTCTCGCTCTCTTCTTAATCACCTTCTCTCATAACTTCATGATGTGACTAAGTAGTTTGATGCTTCTATGGCTGTTACAACTTTGGATGTCTCATTTGTTCTTGTATAGAGGAATTATCATACTAAGTCTCCACTCATCCAGCATTTTGGTGGACTGAAGGATCACATTAAAAAGTTTGCCTAGACAAATAAGACCCTCTTTACCTAGGCTCTTCCATATCTCTATGGATATCTCATCAGACCCTATTGCCCTTCCATTTTTCACCTCCCTCAAAGCTCTTTTAATTCTTCTCTTGTGATCTGCCAACAAAAAGTAAAGTTACGATACCTCTAGATGTGTTAAGATCACCTAAAGAGATGTTGTCCTTTACGCCTTCATTAAAAAAGCTATAGAAATATCTTTGTCATCTTTTCTTGATGTCATTTTCGGTCACGAGTTCTTGTCTTGCTTCATTTTTTATTCAAAAACTTGATATAAGTCTCTTTCTTTCTATTCCCTAGCTCTCGCTGACTAAAATATATCATTTTTTCCATCTTTCGATTTTCATCATTGGTATAATTTCTAGTAAGCTCTGTGTTTAGCTTTTGAGACTATCTTCTTCGCTCCTTTCTTCCCCAGTTTGTAACTTTGTCTATTAATAACCCTCTCTACCTATGTGGTGTCGTCCAATAGAGCTTTATTGGAAAACTTCTTAATTTTAACATTTTCTTGTACATCTTTATTCCACCACAAAGACTCCATTTTATTACCCTAATCCCTTTAGAAACACCCAAGATCTCTTTATCTACATTTTTAAAAGAGTTGATGTTGTCTACCACATCTAGATAACATCTCCTTCCAATTTCTATTCTTCTCCATAGATTACTATATCCCTAAGTTGTTTCACCTTATCCCCTTTCAGATTTCACCATTTGAATCTGGAACACCTCCTAGGACTTTTCTTCTTTCTCTAACACTTAATTATAAGATTCATTACCAACAATCTATACTAATTTGACAAACAAACATTAGATATAACCTTGCAATCCTTACAACTAGATCGATCGCTCTGTCCTCCAAGAAAGTAATTAATTTGAGTTTTTATGGTTCCACTTTTAAAAGTCACCAGGTGCTCTTCTTTTTCTTGAAAAATGAGTTAGTTATCACCAACTCAAATGCTACCGCAAAATCTAACAAAGTAGACCCACTATCATTCCTAGCACCATACTATTAACCCCCATAAGTATATGAATATTCGTCCAAGGTTGCCTCTATATGAATACATGCAAACTATTAATGCATTTATTGATGCATTTGCTTCTCTTAACAACTCAATGAATCATGATGACCTTGTTGAGAAAATTTTAAATGGGCTTAATGATGACTATAAATATGTCATTGATATTATCAATGGTAGAGATACCTCAATTTTATTTTGTTAAGATTTATTTTATATATATCCTATTTGATTTTGGCATTTTAAATTGGACAAGGGAATTTCCTTAATAATTTTTAAAGATATGCCTAAATTGGTGGTTGCGTTTTAAAGGTACTTGGGATTTGATTTGGAAAGATAATCCTAATAAGCATGATCTTTGGATTGATCTTATCTGATATTGTCCTTGTTTGAATATGATAAGGAAACAAAATCCTAGCCGTGTGTGGGTTGGTTGTTGACTTTGGTAGCTAACGTGATATTGATTATTGGAGTTTGGGTGGCTGAAAATTTTAATTTGATTTTTGGAGAACCTGACGTGTTTTGGTAGCTAGAGGAATCTGCACACAGCCCTTGTCTTTTTGGTGATCCACGCTGGAGTGTAGGCTTTCAAGGGTCATGCGCAGCTGCTGTTTTGCTGAGTTCTTGTTTGATGATTGCTGGCTGCTGCGCAAGGTTTTTGATTTTTTTTGTGTGAGAAACCGTGGGTGCAAAATTGGCTTGAAGGGCTGCTGCTTTCGGTTGTGTGTGTTGATCTATTATTGAGCTGATATTCTTAGCGTCTTGGTGCAGCTCTCTTTAATAATTCAGCTCTTACAAGCAGTCCACGATATTGAAGTGTTGCTGAATTTTTCTGATGTGTTGAAGTGATCGTTTAATGCAGCACAAAGGTGATGTTGTTGTTGATGGTGGCATGAAGAACATGTGCAGTAGTCTGTTTGTGTCCGTGGGAAACTTCTGATCTGGAGGTTTTACTTTTACTGGTTTTAATTGTTTCTTTGGTTGAATAAAGTAGTTAGAAAAATCCTCTGACGAGGTTAACGCGAGTCGGTCGTGTTATTGGGCGTGAAAATCTTTCACGGGTAGTTAGGTTGTGGGTCGGTTACATAGATTGGGTCTTACGAGGTAGATCAATCTGGTGTAATTTTGTTGAACTACAGTGAAAGTAATTAATCTGGGTGAGGTCCCCGCAGACGTAGGCAAAGTGTGCCGAACTGCGTTACCAAACGTTGGCGTCTTTGGTATTTTGCTTTTGTGATTGCTGATTTACTTGTGCGAAAAAATTAATTTTGGATAGCCTGCGAATTTATTGACGATTTAATTATTTCAAATCTCAATATTGTCAAAGAGATAATCTCAGTATTGGCATAGAAATCTAGATCTGAATCTCACAACATCAAGAAAGAAAAGACCAAATAATCATAACCAATGAGATTCAACTTCGAAGCTAGAAGCCAATGATAGAGACACCAAAAAATCATACACCTAAAAATATCCCACAAACTTCAACTTTTAAAGAAACAGAAACTCAACTACAAAATGTGAAAACTGAAACTACGGGGTAGTTTGGTGGAGGTGAATTTTAGTCTTATAGAAGAGAGAAATGGTGGCGTTTTAAGAACCGAGCAATCATACTATGACATGCCATGTTTTTGTAGCTAACAAATGTTGTGCTTACTCTTGTTTTCTTAATCGGTTTCAACTTATGAGGTCATACATTAAGAATACGATAATCTTTAATTATGAGTCAACTCTAACAAGATGTGTGTGTGTGTGTGGTACATACATTAAGAATATGATAATCTCTAATTATGAGTCAACTCTAACATATATATATACATATATAGCTTTAAAATATAAAAAAGCACTTCTTTTCTATTTTTTAAATAAGTAATTATAGTGTATTATTCTTTACTATGTTTATTGGTCTAGACATCTCAGTGACTATTGTTTGATATATGTAGTAGAGAAGCAGTATTTAATCTTGTATAGATTTTTTTAATTTATGAATTGGGATTTGTATTTATATTTTAAATTAATTCTAATATATGCTTTTGGGAGACATGGTTGATGTAACATTATAAATTATGCAGTACAATATATTGAATGACTATTTTGCAATTTTAAAAAAAATAGGGACTATTTTATAAATTTAAAATTGATCCGAAACGCTCAGTATTGACCAAATATCGGTACAATACCGTGATATAACAAAATTTGGTACTCGATGATACTCATAACATTCACAAGAAGGTATTATACTGGCCAAAAAATGGCACGAAATTCGGTTGTTTGGCAATGGAAGGTATTTGAAATATGGTTCCGCAAAGTTTAAAAATTGAGGGACTTATTTGCAAAAACAAAAAATTAAATCACAAAGACAAAACCAAAAGGCAACTAACATAACTAGTAGGTAACTGATTGGCAACATCCTGACCGAGTAAACGCCATGAAATACACAGTGCCAAAGGTGCCACACACAATGACACTCTTAATAATAAGCTTAAAAAGGTCGATCTCCCATTCCTGCCTCACCTTCTTGAAAGTGGTGGTACTAACCTTACTTATTGGGGCGACGGTCGCTGTGAGTTTCCCATCATCATCCCTCTTATTCGGTTGTTCCTGTCCAAAGTCAATACTTTGTTGAGATGCCTCTTAAGTTGCTCATTGATACTTTTGATATCAACCTGATCTACTCTCATAAACCTATCACTAGTTTCCTTCCTTCTACCTAAAGGTCGAAGCTTTTTCTGGAGCAAACTTCTCATCTATGTTTTCCACAAAGCAGAGTGTTGTATTTTAGTACACCTTGTGTACTTTAGCATTCCGTTCTTCTTGTTCTTCTGGTTAAATAATAACAAATAATACCAAGAAAAAAAGGGAAATGAATGAGTAGAAAATGAGTTCTTTTGGTATTTGTCTTCTTTGGGATTTTTAAAGAGAACTTATTTGTGGCTTATGGAATTTAAACTTTCTGGAAAGAGTATTTAACTATTTGTATGGTTATCTTAAGTGTACATCTATACATGTAAATTTAATGGTGGAAGTGGTGGTGACGGCGAAGACGGACGTGGTGGTGGTAGTGTGGAGTGGTGCAATGAATTTGAATGATAGTGAGATGGAAGAAAAGCTTGGATGGAAAAGTACTGACATGTTATTTGGTGTAATAAAAATAAATGATACTGGTGACAAGGCTTCTCTCAATGATGAAAATTTTGTACGAAATGAGAATGGAGGTCAATGCAATTTGAGCAAGTATGTTTTTTTTTTTGAAAAGGGAATAGATATATTAACTGGCCAAACGCAGAAGGGCCAAAATAGAAGGGGGAAAATTACAACACCACTCGCCTAAGTTTGCCATGGATCGGGAAGCTTGGGCTAAGCCATGAGCAACCTGATTGGCAAAACGTCTTACATGAAGAAAAACAACTTCACAATCAAGTTGAGAACAAATAAAACGACAAAGAGAGATGACATCACCAAAAGC
>JAOTBA010000007.1:14795689-14809421 GCA_025629845.1 Erythroxylum squamatum | reverse complement strand
TAATCTGTGTAATTAAGATGTGAGAGAAATTAAAGGGTAATTTTGGAAGTAAAATTATAAATATGCATAAAAAGTCATAAACGACACTTATTTTGGATAATTAAAATCCCTCTAAAACGACACTTATTATGAATCAGAGGGAGTACAAGTTTTTTTCAAGTTCACCAACACAGCACAAAAAAAATAACAAAGTTCATTAGTTATATTTCATTAAAAAGATTAAAAAAAATCACAAATCATAATATTCATTCAAGTTAAAATCATCAAAATTAAGATATTTTAAATAAACCGGCCGGTTCTTTCTTTTATCGGTTCAGAAATTTTTACCGATTTAATTCTAAAATAAGTAAGCCAATTACTCACAAAAAAAAAAAGTAAAAACTAAATCGGACCATTTCTAATTTTCAAAACAGACTTAATATTGAAAGGTTAAAAACTAAGATGTAGTCAATTAAAAGACCGCGGGTGAAAAAGTACAGTAGAGAAGCCGACAGATGAAAGGAGCAAGTGGGTGTGACGGAAACGGAAATGCCTCTGCGTTAGTGTAACGTGTCGGTCTTCACTATGCATAAAATAAGTTGGGAAAATGGTGACGCGTCATCATGTGGCATCTCAATTACAGTTTGTCCCCCCGTTTTCAATTCTCATGTATTTCGTTTCTTCCTTCTTCTTCTTTAGTTTCTATCGATCCCATCCAAACTTGTGATCCCAAATTGCGTATTATTTTCCTATCCGATCCGACCTTTTCCCAACTCAATTTTCCCAATACTAAATTGGTTCATTCATTTGTAAGGAGGATAGGATTCGATTAAATTGATTCATGCATTTGTAAGGAGGATACGATACCATTAATTAATTGATTAATGCCTCCTGTGGTGGTCCTTGCTTGGGAATTTGTTGAAATTTTTGTTACCGGTGAAAGAATTAATGCCTGATCAGAACGAGGAAGATATTTCCAGAGTTGGTGGCAGCCATGGTAATGAAGCAGAAAGTGGGCACCTAGGCAGCACGCGCAGTAGCAAGTTTTGGTTTCTAAAGAAGAAGAAGAAGAAGAAGAAGAACAATGGGCGCGATGATGATGATAATCATGAGGAAGGGCGGCATAGCGGTCACATAGATAATAAACAAAAAGTGTCCAAGGCAAACGAAATGGTCCCTTTTCCCCTTAAAAAGGCCAAGCAACGTCTCTCTTTTCCCCCAAAATCACCACCATCAACTTCCATTTCTTCTGCTTCTTTTCCAGGTCAGTTTGGCAGTTGTTCTTGCTTTTGTTTCAAGCATCCTCGTATGATGTCTGAATCCTCTGTTCCCTCTCCCAAAAGCGATCCCAATAGTCCTAGTTTCACTCTTTCAATGTTGACTTCCTTGATTGAGAACAATGATTTCTATTCTAAAGAATGCAACCCCCACTTGGTTCATATTGGGTGAGTTAGCCTTATCCAGGACTTGATGATTCATTGGCGATGTCAATTGCTAATGAAAAACCTTATTTGTGCTCCGTCCTATTATATGCTCCTATTCCTAAACGTCTTTTCTTTGGGAACCATTCTATTGGGTGAAGAGCTGTCTTGGTGCTGGAGATTGTGAAAAACTTCATTTCAGTTGGAGACTACAGTTCCTCTAGATGTATCCAAGATTTCAGTACAACATTGCGAGTACATCTATGACAAATGGCCAGCTTTTGACTAACACCTGTAGTTCCCAATGCTGAAATTGGGGTCCTTGTCTATGGACAACCCATCAGTCTGCGATGACTTTTTTTTCTGTGTGTTAATCCCTTAAACATTAGTTGCGGACGCAATGTTGATTGATTGTTGTGGAAGTCGCTTGAGTGAAGTTTTTATGTTGATAATATGGCAAAGTTTAGCAGACATCGATGAAGAGAATTGGTTGAATGGTGATGAGAATTAGGGTTTTAACATTGTTCATTGTCATGGATGATTTCTCTATGTTGGTATATACGAAAACATGTCTCAAGTGGCTGTGGGAATGAAAAAACTTCCTGGTGAAGCATTATTCAACTCAAAAAGTGTCTGTCTTATTTAATTTGTTCAAATAGCACTTCCCTACCGGGTTTACCACAGCAATTCCCCACCCTGGCCTGACCGAATTGTGAAGGAATGCATGCACCAACCTGTGGTTTGGATTAGGATCGTGGTCCCCGTAAGTTAAGATGGGATGAAATTAGTTCCTGCCTGAGATGCATGCAGAATGATTTTCTACAGTTGAGTTGGTTGTTACTCGTGTGTCACTTAAATCAGCAAACTGAGTTGATAGCCCAGAATCCTGCCAGAGTTTTCCATACGATAAGTCATGTGTGTTTGCAAGCTATGCCTTTGAATCGGTTGTTGGGCCTCAGAACCAGTTGATGAAGGAATTATTTTGTCACATATTCTTCTTTTGTTTTTTGGTTCTTTGTTGCTTATTTCTCAGCTCCTACGATCAACACAAGGTCTCTGCAGAAAAACAGACCAGAAAGAGAGCTTCAACTTTTAGCTATCATTGACCATAGTGGGACTTATTTATCACCAAAATCAATATCGTTAATAAAAGCAATTTTAGGTCATCTTAGAAAATAAGAAAAGCTTTTACTAGTAGAAACTGAAAAGGGAATTTATTAAGGAAGAAACAGATGGACAGATGATTTGGGGGGCTTGATTTTGCCTCCGATGATCAAATTAGTCTACCAGAGACGGAGACAAAAGGGGTTTGGATAGAGCCATATAGAGGAACCCGTGAGATGATGGGAGGGCATTCTCAAAAAGTGGGCCGTTGGCATTTATCCCAATAAAGACTAGTATTAGTAGTAGATGGGGCATGTGGCCAGGCTGCCTTTTTTATGAAAATAAAAAATTAGTCTTTTTTTTTTGTTGAGAAATTAAAAAATACTCTATTATTGAATCGTTCATAACGTCATATAAAACGATTTTATATTTCAAAAAGATGGAAACTTGTTACAGGGACAGAGAGTGGGGAATCGCTTGATGGAGCGTTCATGGGACTTTCCAGTACTCTGGCTTTTGTTTAGATTACTCACCGAGGAGCTAGGACTGGGAGACAGCCCATGACTGTTTAAAGGGGTATACAATACATATATATTTTTTCGATTTGTTTATTGTTTATTATTGTTCTGTTCTTATCATGATCATTGGTGATAGCTGCAGATTTGATCCCATACCCCCACCCTGCCAAAATTTAATCTATCTTTTCCTCCCGACCCGACAGACATCTTTTTGTAGATTCCTCTCTCGCCTTTTTGTTTAGGTAGGCCTCTCCTAACTTTTGCGTAATAAAATTAGAAACTTGTTTGGACACTTTATACAGTTAAGAGCTGTCTTTAACTTGTTTATGGGCAATTGTAATAGCTAAAAGCCAAAAATGAGAGCGAAGAAAAGGCAAAGAAACCAAAAGACGGAAGGAGATGCAAGTCCCTTCGGGAATGAGCTCGTTTTCAGTATTTTGTCCACTTGTACTGCTGCAAGCAGTTGGAAGTGTAGTGGCTGGCAGAGAAAACCCACCCACTGAGGAAATATATATGAATTTTTTTTCTGGGGGATAACTAAGTTTGATTATTTTATATATGAGATGAAGAATAACAATAACATGGTGGTCCCTGCTCTCTATGCTTTTGGATTGATGGGGCATGAGCACACACTCGGGATTCTCATTTCCAAGCTTTACTTGTTGAAGCCAGTTCCACAACACTGGACTTAAGCAGCGATTCGCCTTTCATCCTCATCTTCTTCTTCAATCCAACCAGGTTAGAGGCCCGTTCCTTCATTTCTCTTTCTCAAATGCTTTGTTTTAAGACTTTGGTCATCTCTCTCTTTGTTTAGTATCTTTGGTTGTTCAATTATTGATCGCTTTTCTGTTTGTTATCGTTGAGCGTGGTAAGACTCGCTGAGACTGAACCGCAGTTTGCTCATGACCAAATAAACCAATGATAGAGGGACTTGTGGGGCTTTAGTAATTAGTTCTTTTAGGCTTTCCAAATTATTTGTTTCCTTGATTACTTATTACAGCTACTTTTAATGCTTGAGCTCCGCTTTTCTTCAAACAAAATTTTGGAATGACCAGAGAATTCTAACTATTCTCTTATCTTTGTTCATTCATCTTATAGGAGCTGCCATTTTCTCCCTCATTATCATCACACTGTTGTTAACGCCTCAGCAGGCATTAGTATGCCTTGTTTGGTGATGATGGCAACTAATTTGACCGAATACTCACTAAAATATGTTCAGTTTATGCCACCCAAAAAAGAATGCAAAAGAGGGTTCATTGTTGCTTGAAGTTTCTAGCAATTTTTTCCGTTGATTCCAGTGTTTTCTATTTCTCTGCATTTATGCTTCTCTGACAGTCTGCAGGGAAATGTCTACTTCAAGACCTAGTCATTCATCTAGCAATTCTGGGAGATCAAGACACAGTGCCAGAATTATTGCTCAGACAACTGTGGATGCAAAGCTCCATGCCGATTTTGAAGAGTCTGGCAGTTCATTTGACTACTCGAGCTCAGTACACATCACGAGTTCAGTTGGTCAAGATCAACAACCTAAGTCTGACAAAGTTACCACGACTTATCTTCATCACATCCAGAAAGGCAAACTGATCCAGCCTTTTGGATGTTTGCTGGCCTTGGATGAGAAAACTTTCAAGGTCATTGCATACAGTGAAAATGCCCCCGAAATGTTGACCATGGTTAGTCATGCAGTCCCAAGTGTTGGGGATTACCCTGTTCTTGGCATTGGAACTGACATTAGAGCCATCTTCACTGCACCCAGTGCCTCCGCCTTGCAAAAAGCCTTGGGTTTTGGGGATGTTGTGCTCTTGAATCCTATCTTAGTTCATTGCAAGACATCTGGAAAACCGTTTTATGCAATTGTCCATCGCGTAACTGGTAGCTTGATTGTGGACTTTGAACCTGTGAAGCCTTATGAGGTCCCTATGACAGCTGCTGGGGCACTGCAGTCTTACAAGCTTGCAGCCAAAGCAATTACCAGGTTGCAGTCTTTACCTAGTGGAAGCATAGAAAGACTTTGTGATGTTATGGTTCAGGAGGTTTTTGAGTTGACTTGCTATGACAGGGTGATGGCTTATAAGTTTCATGATGATGACCATGGGGAAGTTGTTTCTGAAATAACCAAGCCTGGTTTAGAGCCCTATTTGGGTCTGCATTATCCAGCCACCGATATTCCTCAGGCTGCACGTTTTTTATTTATGAAGAATAAGGTTCGGATGATTGTTGATTGTCGAGCAAAACATGTCAAGGTGCTTCAAGACGAGAAGCTTCAGTTTGATCTGACCTTATGTGGTTCGACCCTGAGAGCTCCGCACAATTGCCACTTGCTATATATGGAGAACATGAACTCAATTGCTTCATTGGTTATGGCGATTATAATCAATGAGGGGAATGAAGATCTTGATGGCCCCGATGCTGTACACCCACAGAAAAGAAAGAGACTTTGGGGTTTAGTAGTATGCCATAACACTAGTCCAAGATTTGTTCCATTCCCTTTGAGATATGCTTGTGAATTTCTAGCTCAAGTATTTGCTATTCATGTCAACAAGGAACTAGAATTAGAAAATCAGATTGTGGAGAAGAATATTTTGCGCACTCAGACACTGTTATGTGATATGCTAATGCGTGATGCACCATTGGGCATAGTCACTCAGAGCCCAAACATAATGGATCTTGTGAAATGTGATGGTGCCGCACTACTGTACAAGAACAAGCTATGGAAGTTGGGCGTAACTCCAAGTGATATCCAGCTCCATGATATAGCTTCATGGCTCTATGAATGCCATATGGATTCCACAGGTTTGAGTACAGATAGCCTGACTGATGCAGGGTACGGAGGTGCTCTTGCCCTTGGGGATATGGTGTGTGGGATGGCTGCTGTAAGAATAACTTCAAAGGATACACTGTTTTGGTTTCGGTCTCAAACTGCTTCAGAAATTCGATGGGGTGGTGCAAGACATGAACCAGGTGAGAAGGATGATGGTAGGAAGATGCATCCAAGGTCATCCTTCATGGCCTTTCTCGAAGTTGTCAAGACAAGGAGTTTGCCCTGGAAGGACTATGAAATGGATGCAATCCATTCCTTGCAGCTGATTCTGAGAAATGCATTTAAAGACATGGAAACCATGGATACAGATACCAAAAGAATTCATTCACATCTTGGTCACTTAAAACTTGAGGGGATTCCAGAACTTGAAGCAGTGACAAGTGAGATGGTCCGATTAATTGAAACAGCTACAGTGCCAATATTGGCAGTTGATGTTGATGGCCGTGTTAATGGGTGGAATACAAAAGTTGCTGAGTTGACAGGCCTAGCTGTTGATAAAGCTATTGGGAAGCATTTGCTTACACTCATTGAAGATTCTTCTGTTGACAGAGTCAAAAATATGTTATTTTCAGCATTGCAGGGTATGCCTTATTCCAATTCACATCTTAATTTCCTTTTTTATCAAGTCTAACTAGTGAATAACATGTTTTCGAAGATGAGAGAGGTGAGTAATCTAATGGAAAATTCTCCTATCAATTCATGGGAGTTATGGATTCAAGTCACCATGCCTCATCTCCAAGGGCAATTCCGTATAGAACTAGGAACTGTTCACAGGCAAAGTAGAATGATTTTGGTCCTTCTAGTCCATCCAATTCAGGAATCCCATATTGGAGAATTTGAAAAATAATCGAACCCTCTAAGATTATCCAATGAGAAATTGTGTGTTCTTTTTCTTCTAGATCTCAAGATCGTCACTATTTTATGTGTCAAGAAAATAGAATCCTGAAAAGAATACAGATGAGATGTACTATTGCTTATGTGTTGGGTATGGTTTGTGAAGAGTGGATGGTGCTCTATGACCAATCCCTTCGTTTTGATTTTCTTACAAATCAAATCTGCGGTAACCTTGTTTACTTGACCATTAATGCCTTGACCAGTTGACATACTATTGCTTATGTGTAGGGTGTGGTTTGTGAAGAGTGGATGGTGCTCTATGACCAATCCCTTTGCTTTGATTTTCTTGTAAATCAAATCTGCAGTGAACTTGTTTGCTTGACCATTAATGCTCGACTAATTGAGTTGGGAATGGGTGATGGGTTGAATTGTACTCTGACCTATGGAAATCCTTATGTTTCAATTTTTTTTCCAAACTATAACCAAATTGATAGTTCCATACCCACTTCTTGGCAGATTATAAGTTTTGGTTTGAATAGTTTCCGTAAGTGGTCCAGATTTGTGCTCATCCCTGAAAGAAAACATTGTGTGATATATTGCTTGAATGAAATATGTGCCATATGTCAGTTGTTCTTTGTGATCATCTTTAACCAGAAAGAATGAGTAGAGATTGGATGTGCTAATGGTGAAATTCTTCAAATAATTTTCCTTGGAGTATTAGAAAAAAGATGGTTGCATTCTATTTCTCTCTGTTATTGTTCGAATGCCAAGAGACATCTGATTTATGGATGAAATGAAGTTTGGTTTTATTTTGATTGCTTGAAACATAACAATTTTTAGTTCGCCTTGCTGCTATCTATATCTTGACATACTTTGCCGAGATGAGCTGATGTCAACAGATTTGCTTTCTAATCAGGCAAAGAGGAGCAGAATATCGAATTCGAGATCAAAACACATGGTTCTAAGATTGAAAGTGGCCCCATCAGCTTAATTGTTAATGCTTGTGCAAGCAGAGACCTTCAGGAAAATGTGGTGGGGATATGTTTCGTTGCTCAAGATATCACTGACCAGAAGACAGTCATGGACAAGTTCACCCGTATAGAGGGTGATTACAAAGCAATTGTACAAAACCCAAACCCTTTGATCCCCCCAATATTTGGGACTGATGAATTTGGCTGGTGTTCTGAGTGGAACCCAGCTATGACCAAGTTGACTGGTTGGAAACGTGAAGAAGTAATAAATAAAATGCTTTTGGGAGAGGTTTTTGGGATCAATATGGCTTGTTGTCGTCTTAAGAATCGAGATGCATTTATAAGTCTTGGTATTATACTTAATAAAGCCATGACTGGCCAGGAACCTGAGAAGATCTCTTTTGGATTCTTTGCTAGGAATAGCAAGTATGTAGAATGCCTGTTATGTGTGAGTAAGAAATTGGACAGGGGGGGTGCAGTCACTGGAGTTTTCTGCTTTTTACAGCTTGCAAGCCAAGAACTGCAACAAGCTCTTCATGTCCAGCAGTTATCGGAGAAAAATGCTGTGAAAAGATTAAAGGCATTAGCTTATATAAAAAGACAGGTTCAAAATCCTCTCGCTGGGATTACATTCTCTAGAAAAATGTTGGAAGGCACGGAATTGGGAGCAGAACAACAACAGCTTTTGCATACTAGTGCCCAGTGCCAGCAGCAACTTAATAAGATTCTTGAAGATTCCGATCTTGACAATATCATTGAAGGGTATGATAAAGTTCAATTCATTGAGATTTATCTTTCTATTATTTCAAATTATGCAATTCCAATTTGGATTGTGTTGAACATAAATACTGTTATGGTTTAATTCAAGATTCTCAATGACAAATGCATGAAGGTTCAATGCGAATTTTTCTGCTTAGATAATTTGCATTTTGCCCTTCTGCTTTATCTTGGGTTTCAAGTTTTTTATAATGATTCTATTATCCATTTAAATCTTTTATAAATGAATCATGTCCGAGCTGTATGAGCATGCAAAACTGTAGAGCAGCTCCAAACACTATGCTGAAATGGAAGCTTTGTAGCTTTCTGTGCATCGTGCAAAGTGATTGGTACCTTGCATTTTGTGAACTTTGGTTTGCACGTGTCTTATATATGTGCTTAGTTCATGGAACTTTTCTCATCCACTTGAGCTTTTGCCTGTACAAAAAGAAGTTATGGATGAATTTTAGTGTTACCTAAAAGAAAAATGAAAATGTTTTTCCAATCTGCATATGTGGCACTAAGGAGGTTGAGTACTTGCTCACTATTCTTCCTATGAAGATTGTTTCTGAAGATTTATGTGGAGCGTTGAAATTTCATAAATGCTGGTATATATGAGGTTTTACATGGAAGGAGTCCTTGTGATTCATGATGCTGTGACCAGCACTACTACATTTGTAAATAACATGCACAGGTATACATGGTTTATACACAGCAACCTGACTATGTAGAAAATGTTGAACATAAGAAGTTGAGGTTGTGGATCTGGGCTGGTGGATATTTGAATTCACTTCATCACACTTTATGTTTCTGTCTTGGATTTTATTCATTTAAGATCTATTAGCTTTAACATCTTTTTTATTAACAGTTATTTAAATTTGGAAATGGTGGAATTTACGCTGCATGATGTCCTAGTTGCCTCGATCAGTCAAGTGATGATGAAGAGTAAGAGCAAAGGTGTTCAGATAATCAACGATGCAACAGAGGAGATCATGACTGAAGCGTTATATGGTGATAGCATTAGACTCCAACAGGTATTAGCAGACTTCCTGTTGGCATCAGTTAATTATACACCAAATGGGGGCCTGCTTTCTGTTGCAGCTAAGTTGACCAAGGATCAGTTGGGACATTCAGTCCATCTGGTGCATTTGGAGCTCAGGTACTACCTTAGAGAGTGTGAAGCTGTCATCTCTCTGCCATAAATTGGTATAAAATGATAGGAACAGTAATAACAAACAGAAATTATACATTTTTCTCCCCGAACTAGGTTTATATTCAGTCAAACTATCCACTGGAAATAAAACTTGTGGTCGTCAAGTAACTTTTTCTGGGAACATGATTTATAGAATAAGGATTGTCTAAATGTCAGAATCTTGCACTCAGAATATGAAATTGAGACGTATACTTCTAAATGATCCAAGATTTCACAAACTAAGAAAGGAAAATTAGTTTTGTTGGTATAGGATATAATGACTCGGCAAAATCCTGCATATTTGATGTATAATCAGGTCTTTTATAGCTTGAATAACAAAAAGCTACATCCATTTGTGGTCAGCATAACACATGCAGGTGGGGGGGTACCAGAAGCCTTACTAAGTGAAATGTTCGGAAGTGATGGGGATGCTTCAGAGGAGGGAACCAGCCTGCTTATCAGCAGAAAACTGGTGAAGCTTATGAATGGAGATGTGCAGTATCTGAGGGAAGCAGGTAAGGCAACTTTCATCATATCAGTTGAACTAGCTGCTGCGCGCAACAAGCCACATGCCTGACAAATTACTCGGGAAATCTGTTTGTAATAGTTGTACAGGTTAAAATAAATATCAATTCTGCGCCGAATGCCGCCATTTGCCATAGTAATGCTTACTGCTAGCTGTTAACTCTTTTAGGTTGGCACATATGTTTTGCATATGAAAGATAGACACATTTGCATCTTTCTTAATTGCTTATTGTAAAACTCAATTCTAGCCTTTGTGTCGTCACAGTTGAGATTTTGCTTTTAATTTAGAAACAAATATAAGCTAATTAAAGGTCATTTTCACCAAGAAAATAAAAGATTGAAGGCTATGCACTAACTACGGCTGTAGTTGTTATGATACTCTCACGATTACTAACGGATAACCAGAAAGAACTTAACTATTTTTGCCCACAGGTGCCTCTTTATGTAAGCATTCCTTTTTAGTGTATTCGAGAGCCGCAGGGGTTAATCTCTTCCCCTGGTTAACACGTCGTTGTAACTTATAAAAATTGTGGGTGCCTCTTACAATTTCCCTTAATTTAAAATTTTTTTAACCACTTTGTAATATTAAAAATAATAATTAGTAATTTTGGCGAATCATTTTAACACAAACAGTCATATAACAGACTCTTAATAGGATCCATGATTTTAATAATGAATTATATTAAATAATTTCTTTTACTATTTTAATTCTACGCATTATTTCTTAAGTATATTTTTATCAACAAACTCTGAACTTTTTACAATAAAGTTTTTAATCCTATAAGATTGGTCGGTTGGTCCAAATCTGACGACAATTACGTTCATTTGGAATTGCTTTGTTCCTGAAACATTAGAAGCTGATAGAATGCGACATGGAATTTGGGTTAATAATATATTTCTTACTTGAAATGGTAGAAGGTGATACTAGTTAGGATAAGGTCAAGCCCACGATACCTATATCAAGATCCACTCTCACAAAGAATAAAATAGAACAGGGAGGCATATTACGAGATAGTTCAGGCAATTGGCTTAGAGGATTCGTCCAAAATCTCAGCTGGTGTTTTCCGGTGACAGCGGAACTCTGGGATGTGTTCCAGGACTAACACTCCCATGGGCACTAGGTTATCGCCGGATCGAACTAGAAGTGGACTCAATTGCAGTGATCAACTTCCTTTCTTTCGTGGCAAGCCGGTCCACGACTTTCAATCCAATCGTTCAAGGGATTAGCGAACTGTTTACTCGGAATTGGACGGTGGTGCATCGGCATATTTATCGAGAGGGTAACAAATGTGCTGACTGGTTAGCTAGCTATGCAGAGCAGCTTGAGATAGGATTTACTTCTTTAGATACTACACCTAGTGGGTACCAATCTATCCTTCTAGAGGATATGTCAGGACTTAGTTTCCCTCGACTAGTTTTGTAAACTGTTTTTTCTTCCTTCTAATATATAAAAAAAGGAATAAAATAGAATAGAATAAGGCAAAATATGATTCACTCTTAAATCTTGTAAAAAGAAAAAATGAAGTAAAATAGGGTCCAACTCACTCTTGATAGTCATAAAAAAATAAATTGAGGTTTTTTTTCTTTACATATTTTTTCATTTGACTTTTTTAATTGTTCTCTTAATCTTAATATTAAGAATTAATGAAAATCATTAGATAATTCAATTGTATCACAACGAGGAGCTTAAAGGAGCTTCTTTAATAATAAAAATATACTTTTAAAGTTTGCATATTTATATATTATCGATATATTAGAGCCTTTTTTTTACTTTGCCCATGACTTATAAAAAGTAAAAAATAACCTATAAAACGTTAAGAACGGCCTTTAAAGTTTGCATATTTATTTATTATCGCCTTTTTTTACTTTGTCCAAGGTCTATAAAACGTTAAGGAATAGCCCTAGGTAAGGTTACGTATACTGGAACTCCTCAAACTCCATATTTAGCCTAATTTTTTACTGGATCATTAGAAAAAAAATATTTCTTACTTTACAAGCTTGTAGATTAATCAGACTCACTATTAACTAATATAAGCCTTTAGAATATGTGTGTGTATATATATATAATACAACCGATACGCTACGAAGAATTTGAAGAATTAATATCATGAAACTGGAATTAACTATAAGATTATGAAGCCTAATACAATAGCTCTTATAAGTAAATAAATAAAACGTAATGATATTAGATCCTAAGATGCAGCACAAATTTAAATGGGGTACCTGATCGGTTGATTCATTAACAATTTTGTTTCAAATTACTAAGACCAAACTGAAAATTTTCTCAACAAACGTGACGAAGGCTCAAATGATCTTGTACGTTAAATGTCTAAAGGTACATGAACCATTGTTATCTACGTCAAACCACAAATTTATCACAACATACATAACTTGATGAATCATCAACTATATATTTGTAACGTAATTAATTGATCTTATTATGCATTTTGTCCAATTAATTAATTTATGAGATAAGTTTACGAGACATTATACTATATAAATAAAATTATGATAAAATCATAATTATGATGTTGATAATATATTTAGGTATTATCTTTAAATTATTTGTAATTATTACCATATTAAGATTGAATATTAGTAGACAAAAACATATCATGGTTTCTTCCTTAAGAAGAAAATAAATTAATCTCTTAGAATAAAATATGAGATACTTAAGCAAATATATGAATGTTTGTTAAAGAATGAATTCATCGCACTAAATATTACTTGAACGTTTAAGGGAATGCTTATCGTGATGCTTGCGATCATTTGACTTGAGATATTTAGGTTATCTCATATCGGGATTATTATATATTGATATCATTTAATACTAGTATTTATTTAAAAAACCATTGGCCATGATTGAACGAGGCTTTGAAAATAGTTGAGTTAATTGTAAAAAAATATTAAACCTTACAAAATTTTGCAATACTAGCCCCAATTTTAAAAAGTAATATTAAAATATTTTTCAATTTTTTGCAAAAACTCTCAACGTTAAATTCTCTGTTAATGTAGATGACATGATGAGCTACATCAAGTTAGTATGTTTTGTCACATGTCATATATTATATTTATGTTACATATAAATTTTATTATTTAATAAATTAAAATATTAAAAACTCTAAAATAATTATGTACTGCTTCTTTACTTTTCTCGCGACACTCCATCTATTTTACGTCATCTATTTTAAGGTTCTTGCTTTGGCCAGTATCTTTTTTTATTGTTTGCAATTTTCATCGTATCTTGGGTTTAAATGGGTGAATTCACTTTCTAGCAAGGAAGTCACTCAATAAACAGAATGGGAGGATAAGCAAATTGAGTATATTAAAGAACGAGGGAATGAGGAAGGCAAGTAAGAGGGCTTTAAGAGGGCAAGGATCTTGCCCAAGTTTTTCGAAATTTTGTCCATAATCCATTAGACTATATTATCATCAATACATGGTAAGATTGACTAATAATTTTCATCTTTCCAATTGCATATTGATGTGATATGTTATATCAATATTAACTATAGTTAGGACAAGCAAGTATAGGTCGATCTCACGAAGACTGCAAGTAATAGTAATTATCCTTTTTTTATTATCTAACTTATGAATCAAAAGAATTAAAA
>JAOTBA010000007.1:14782733-14793089 GCA_025629845.1 Erythroxylum squamatum | reverse complement strand
CGTAAAGTCAATTTTGACTTAACATTCTCCCCCTTTTTGATGATAACAAATACTTGATTAGAAACATGAAAAGCTCCTTACAAAAATACACATCAAGATAAAAATTCTCTGATCCCCCTGTTTTCAATTGCTTTTCCTTTTCAATTTGCCTTCCTTCTCCCCCTTCTCTCAGTATTCCTCCCATTGGATCATCATTTGCAACTTTGCTTTTACTCACACTCTCGTCTCTCTCACGAAACTTGACCTTCATCCATGATTCCCTTCCATTTTTCATCACCTCCTTCATCATCTGCTATTGCTGCCATGGATGCTATTGGTGGGTATACAGTTGTGAGTGCTCCCGAAGTGATGCTTGGCTAAGCACCATCTCCTCTTGAAGATGTAGCAATGGCTTGAGTTTAATGGGTTTCAAAGGGAAGTAGTTTATTCATGTTTAACTACATTGTTATGAACTCCTTAGTTAGGATTTATGCTTTGTAGTGAGATTATCTTGATTATAGTTTAATCAAGTGTTGAATAATGTATTGTGTTATGGGATTTGTTGATGTAGAACTTGGAGCTTTAATATATGAAGTCTCATATATGTCCTTTTGATGATTTTGTTAATTCTCTTTTATCTGCCTAGTCGTGTTTGATATTGAGACGATGCTTGATTTCAAATGGACCACTTGCATTAACTTACCAATTACACACACTAAGATGCATTCAACAAGGTTTTAAGAAATGGAGTTCATTGATTAAAATCTTGGACTTAAAGAGTTGTTTAAGGTTTATCATTTTAGTGATTTTTACTCCCACAAAGATTTATTCTGAACTATGATAGACAAAGCTCATTTTTCAAGAGGATTTTATCATATTTGATCATCGTTAAAGTTTTCAATTCCTTTTGCCCAAAAATCCAAAAATACCTTTTTATATACTTTTCTTCCAAATAGCTCAATTTAGTTAGTTTTCTCAAAGATCCAAAACCACCTCCTAACCAATTTAGTTTGCATTTCAAGATAATTAGGCTAGCTTAGATCTATTGCACTAGGTTCCGATTAAGTGAGATAACCCGAGGTTGCACTCTATATTGCAATCCTAGGAATTAAATTTTTGATTCGGTTTCCAAGGGATAAACCCAAAGACAAACCATGGATTAGTCACTTTGATGATAAACCTGTTTTGGAATATTTTCTGAATGTATTTCGATTAGTCGGTGAATTAAATTCATTAGCGGACAATTTGGTCTTTTTGCATAGTGATTAGGGGAAAATTGGTCTTTTTACGTGCTAAATAGTTAAGTGTCGAGCAGGTAGCCTAGTCATTGTAGTGTATAATATCTCATATTAATCACTCTTTCTCAAAAAAAAATCATACTATTATGGAATTTGATTATAGAAATATTTACTAAAGAATCTCATTTCTTATAGATAACTAAGAAAATTTAATTCTCACCATATCAATCTTATCAAGGTGTTTCAACATTCACAATGCTTAATTTCTACTTCTAAATATTTAAACTTTTAAGAATGTAAATCAATATTTCATTTAATATGTGAGACTCTTTCATATAAAGTTAGTAGAAAATATAATTAAAGACTAGTATTCATTTTTTATGAATTGTTATTACATTAAATACATCATATTTATAAGATTTAACAATTTATACCATAGTCATCCTTTCACCAAATGCTGATTTGATTATTCTTCAACCTAACAAGTTTCTTATGTTCTATATGATTCATGATCAAAAGCATAAGTATATCCTTATATATAACTTTATCATTCTCATTATGTTGATTTAATTGACATGGCATAAAAGGTTAATTTTGATTATCAAACTTTATACTCTTGTCATTTATGTTAAGCATAACTCTCCTTTTATCCATCACTTATAGCCTTTTTGTATAAATTTAGAACCACTATTTTTATTCAATAATATATTTCATATCATGCTTGAATACAGTTATCTTGAATTCAAATTTAGTATCAAACACTCAAAAACATGAATTAGAAATATTTATGATCTCTATTATATCTTGTATTGGCAAGAAAATCATGCAATTTTCTTCTTTATAATTATACTGTAGCAAATATCTTCAATTATAGTCTTTATTTATGATTTTATTAGGCTAAATTAAGTGAAATAATTTTATCAAAATACTATATTTATTTACTCCCCCTATTTTATTTAAAATAAAAGCCCTTACTATTATTGTGAAAAATTACTCTATTCTCTTTAGTGGGTTAAAATCACTTTTGAATTTAGTTAATTTTTAGTTTGCTTAACAAACAAACTTAACTTAAATAACGTAAATAGCATGTTTATCTTTTACATCGCATGTGACTCTTAGATTTATTAGGTGACAACTCCTAACCAAAATATATCTTATATGTTATTCCTATCATACCTTTAAATTCTTTTAATTATAAGTTTACTCATTCCATTCACATAAATTTAGTTAAGTATGACTCATGGTTATAAGAGTAGACATAATCAGATTATAGTCGTCTTGAGTTTACCCAATAAACTTAATAATAAATAGAACTTTGGTTTATTCTTATAATAATGAAAGGAAAAACTCATGATCTAAACATATACTTAATAATTTAATAAGAATTTAATTTTTAAATAGTCTTATTAAACACAAATTACATGTATATATATATACGTATATATATATATATATATATGTATACGTACAATTCAATATTCATAAGAAAAGTATATCAAACATGTATAAGATATGCAACTCAATATACAAAATAATCAAATTATATGTATACAACAATAAGTCTTATTTAATTCTAATTATTAATGTAGTCTAAAATAATATTTTCAACTCTTTGGATAATTAAATTAGATTAAACCATTGATTATTAAACAAATCAAATTACTATTATAAATAGAAATTTAATTTGATTTGAAAATGTCTCTAATTTAAATGAAAATCATCTTCGATTATCTTAACTCCTTTAGTAATTTATTTTAAATTTCCAATAAATTACTATTCTTACTTGTTATAAATTAAAAACTTATTATTCAAATTGATAAAGAAATAAGTTCTAAATGAAATAAAATAATAAACCTCTTAAAAATAATAACCTTAATTTATTTCATTCAAATTAAAATAAATAATTTAAATAAAGAAACAATTTTTTAGTTTCTTAATAACATATTTTTTAAATTTTAAAGGAGTCGAGTTAATTAATACTTATAATCTGATTGAAATACAATCAATTTTAATTAAAGAAAATAATTTTCTAAAATACTAATTAGAAATCAATTTAATTATTAATCTTAATCTAATTAAGAAAAATAACATCTCATCGTAATTACTGTAATCAAATTTTACTAATTATAGCTACCATAATCTAACTTTGAAAGATAACCATTTAAAACTTTGCTTGGTTCTAATTTTTTATTTAATAACTAATTTAGTATAAGAATTCTAAGAAATAATTTCGAAATGAAATAGAATAATAGCCCTCTAAAAAATAATAAACTTAACTTATTTCATTCAAATTGAAATAGATAATTTTAATAAAGAAACAATTTTTTTAGTTACTTAATAAAATAATTTTTAAATTTTAAAGAAGACTAATTAATTTATACTTATAATCTGATTGAAATACAATCAATTTTAATTAAAGAAACACTTTAAAAGTGTGCTTGGTTCTAATTTTTGATTTGATAACTAATTTAATCTAAAAATCCAACTATTGTAAAATTAAATTAAATTAAATTTCACAAATATTTATAATAAAAATTAACTCTTTAAAAATAATTTTCAGTTGATTAGAAAACACCATTTAGATCCATTAACAATTTAAACTAATTTAATCCTAATATTATTACAAACTAGTCTAATTAAAATTAAAGGCATAATATCGAAAAATAATTTTAAAAAATGGAAGGGGGACTACTTGTAAGCATGTGTCAGATGCTTCAGTTCCTTAGGTTATGAGCCCTATCATTTCTCCGTACTAGGGTTGCTTCTTCTCAGTCGCCACGACTAGTGTAGGCCTTGAAGTAGTCACATTTTCTCCGTGACCATCAGTGATCTCCTTCACACGTCTTCTTCTCCCTTTCCTTGGGTGACTTTCACCCTTGCGATAATAGATGTTGATTCACCAACGACTAAGGTTGTAGGTGAAAACCATCTTACGGAAAATGCTTCAATTGTCTCCTGTCGCTTCAATACTTCATCAATAATAAATCATCCCATTCCAAAACATAACCAAAACTTAAGGCATGGATCATCAAATTCCCAGGAAAAACAATCTTAACATTCAAAACAAAGTCTCAAAGTTTTCCGGATGGAAGAATGTGAGATTAATTTTCGGAGAATCATACACAAGCCCAGTTCAATTTTTCATAAAAGGCAAACTAAACATGTTTTCCAGAAATATTTAAAGTTTGGGGAAGGCATGTGACACTTTGTTAGAAACAAAACATGAAAAGACCAAATCAATTATGCCCTGGCTGTATTAGGCAGATCCATAAAACAATGTTTTAAGAAAATAAGTTATCATATCAATAATAATCAAGAATTAATTTAAAGCAAATAACTAAAGGAGACCCTTATAGAAATCAACTGTGATCATCTATTTCTTTTTTAATTTCCTAAAGGATCTCTTCATTGGAGTAACCTAAAAAAATAAATTAAAAATTAAAGGGTTAAAGTGCACTTGATGTGAAATCTTGCTAAGCTTTTCTTATGAAACTGTTTATATATTTATTCTTTAATGTTATCTACGGAAGAGAAAAAGAAAACTCTCTTAGAGAGGAATAAACAGGAACACTACCTCCTTTATTTATATTTCCTATTTATAGAAAAAAAAATTCTAAGGTTCCTTTCCGATTAAACTTAAACTAATAATTATAATTAAAGTCATAATAAAATCAAATATCTCATAATTAGATCCCTAAATTTTTTTAAACTTAAAATGTATGTCCAAATTAATTTAAATTAATTTTTCTCTTTAACTGCTCTTTATATGTGACCTGTTAGGTTCCTAATACATTAGCCATGATTACAAATTATAACTATAACTCATAATCAAAATTAGAAAAATTAAAACTCATTTTAATTTATCTTTAATTTTTTAATTAAATAATTAATAATCATATATCAATATTAACATTTAATAGCATGTTATGACTATCCAACTATTAAGAATGTCAAAATAGTTTAATTTAACCTATCTATGCATAGTTATAACACATTATTTAATCCTTTATCATCCAATATTTCAATTGGATATAAAGTATGAAATTAGTGTCTGCTATATTTAAATATAATCATGTTTGCACTTAACAATTAGTCATTGATTTATAGTCGATATTTGAAAACATCCTTTTCAAATTTCAATTCACTATAATTAGATAATTCTTTAAATCAATATTAATCAAGTATAGTGAAACATTCTCCTTAATTACTTTATAATGATGAATATTATATTAGCTTAGTCAATTATCTCTATATAGTTCATATTATATCCAAGTACTACAGGCTAAACTATCTTATATATAATAGTTCATAAGTAGCATCAAAATATAGTAATTCTCATATAAGATATTTTGGTAATCTCAAGTATAAGGATCAATTATACAGTCATCATAATGAGAAAATCCACAAAAACTAAAGTAACATTTAATTTGAGATCATCATAAATGGAAGGGTTAGCTGAGGAATTTATTCTTTAATAAGCATTCATATGTTTGTTTAAATATATCTATCTTTAGTCTATAGAATTGACTACTTTCTTCATAAAGAAGAAATATAACATTTGTTTGTCATTTGTGTTATTAATGTCTAATCTTAATAGATCAATAAGTATGAACAATTTAGGGATATTATGGAAATGCAATATGATTCTCATTATTATGATCTCTTCCTAATTTTATTTACAAAATATATTTATCTTATAGACTTTATCTTACAAATTAATTAATTAAATAAAAACATGAGATAAAGATACCTTTAGTTAACAATATTGCAGAATCATCAACCAACTAACTAGTTGTAGGGTATAAACTAATAATATTGTTGGCTCCTAAAATTTTTCTTATTATTTTATTGAGTTAAGTATGATTTAAATAAATTATGAGGTCTTGATAGATTAATTTTTGGAGTTAATTAGTATATTAATGCTAGTAGCATTTTAGTACATTGGTTAGTTAAATTAAATTAGTAAGAGTGTATTGTATGAGGGGCATTTTTGGAAGATCACTTAAGCATAAAAGAAATAAGGCATAAATGAAAGGGCAAAATGGACTTTGCACACTCATTAAGGGTAGAAATGGAAGAAGAAATGTAGTCTTGCATTTTAAGAAGAAAAAAACGTGAATGGAAGAAGAGAAAAAGAGAGAGAGTCGTAGAGAAGAGAGAAATTGTGGAGAGGAGAGAAAAGAAGGAAGTTTGAGCTAGGGTTCCACCTTTCTTAGTTTATAAGAGAGATTTTGAGGTTGTTCAAGAAGAGAAAAGGCTAGAGGAAGAGAAGAGCTTTCTTTAGAGCCAAGAAACTCTTCATTTGGTGAAGATTCAAGTTAAGGTCTTACTTAATATTTTGAATTTTTGGAAGGGTTTTAGTTTAAGAAGCTTACGAAATGCATGAGTTTAAGCTTTCTATGATAAATTTTATGAATATGTTTCTTTGGGTTCTCAATTGATATTCCTATTGAATGGGAATTTTGCCATTGATGAAGGAAATCAAGAAAGGCAAGAGGAGTAAGAGGAGAGGCATCTTTGAGAAAGTATTAAGCAAGGAATTCAAGGTGGTTCATGTTTATAATTAAGTAATGAGCCATGACTATCTTTTCAAATTTAAGAGCATTAAATGATTTGAATTGTTTTATAAGCATTACATTATTGCTCTTAGAATAATTGGGAAATTGCTATATGTTTAGTATATAAATTTCTGTTGATGAATTGTGAAATTGAAATGGAAATGGTTTTTGAAATATTTCATGCTCATGAAAAACATGTTTTCAAAATGTGCCAATTGGGCAATATGTTTTCAAGTCATGAAATACATGTTATGTGGGTTTGTGGTGGTCCATTATATTTTTATCAAGTGCACTTCGACTCTATTTAAGGCTTCTCCTACCTGTCCGCTAGTGGCATGGAGCTCCTTCATGGACTCCCTCATGTTTACGACTACGCAAAACCATTATGTGGGATTGCGATAGAACGTTCTGTTTACAATTACATAAGACCATTATGTGGGAATGTGTTAGTACATTCTGTTTATGGACCTACCCAAACCATTCTGAATTGTTTATATGTTGATGATTGGATGACAATTTGATCCATATGTGACTTATGTGATTATTATATGTGTTGACAAGTTGAGAATTTAGGAAATATGTGTTTTATCGATTTGATGCAAAATTTTATGACATTGAGCATTTTTAATTATTTTGCTTGTGCTCCATTATAAACTTATTACCCACGAGCTTCAAGCTCACCCCTATTCCTTCCCATCTCCAGGTGATGAGCAAGAGATCGAGTGAAAGAGAGTCAAGGCATCACTCCGATTATGCATACTTTTGTATTTTAAGCTAGATTTTGTAAACACAAGGCTTTAGTCACATTTCAGGTATTATTTGTTCAAGTATCTTTTGTATTTTGGGATTTTGCGAAATGAAGTATTATGGCTCGAAATTCCCATTAAAGCATTGTAAAACTCTTATCTTTTGGTGTTAGTGAAATATGATTGCATTTTGTTCATGACCTTCCAAGTTGTTCATTGCATTTTCAAGTCATTTATAAGGGTCATATTTGTGTTCTGACTTCAGGGAAAAAACTGTATTAATCTAGGCCAAATTGGACAAAGTTGTCTTCTTGGAAGTTGTAGCTTATCTTTCTAGCTTTCCAACGATATAAAGTATAAAATTTTTGGATATCAGAGTTGAGAGATATGATCATTATAAGTTGGTGATGCTGTATGGGATGTATATACATGACAGCTATAGTAAATGATGAGAATTAGTTGTAGTAATGAATCAAATGAGTAGAGATTAGAGAGTTTAATGAAACAAAGTTGGTAGTTGAATTGATATGAAGTGATATCGCACTAGAAGAGTTGAATTCAGAAAGATTATGAGTGAAAGTGATGTTAGAATGGATGTAGGAACCATTGGAGATATTTTGGAGGGAGTTTTGTCTCACTTATGTCCGTTAAACGGACTTTAGGATTGCTAAATGGACCTTCTCGAGTCTGGAAATGTCCCCAGCCTCATCCATGTCCATTAAACAGACATTAGGTCTATTAAACAGACCTTCACAAGGCTGGAAAACACTCCAGACCCCGTGTATGTTTGTTAGGTGGAGGTGTATGTCCGTTAATCCAACCAGAGCGCATCGTCAGCCCACATCCGCTTCCCTCCCAACAATTTCAAGCACTATTTGACTCTCTTTCAAAGTCCTTTTCATCTTTCCCTCGTGGTACTTGTTCGCTATCAGTCTCTCGCCCGTATTTAGCCTTGGACGGAATTTATCACCCGATTTGGGTTGCATTCCCAAACAACTCGACTAGCAAATAGTGCCTTGTGGTACAAAAGGGTTCGGGCACTATGGGGCTCCCACCTTCTCCGGCGCCCCCTTCCAGGGGACTTGAGCTCACTCCGCCGCTGAGGACACTTCTCCAGACTACAATTCGAATGCTAGGGTCCGATTCTCAAGCTGGGCTCTTCCTAGTTCGCTCGTCATTACTAGGGGAATCCTTGTAAGTTTCCTCCGCTTATTGATATGCTTAAACTCAGAGGGTAGTCACGCCTAGGCTGAGGTTGCGATCGAATTGTGTCAGGGCGTGAACTTGCATTCGACCATCGCCCGACACGCGCGCACGACTCCTCCCGAGGGTCTTTGCTTAACCATCATCGGCTATGGCGATCGTCACCAAGGAATCCAATTTTTAGGCCGACCGCGAGCGGTTAGTCTCACAGGAGGCTAGGTTCTGCCCCCTCCTCTGTCTCCCAGGATCGGGCTAATGAGAGGGGGGTGACGCTGTGTGACACCCAACTAGACGTGCCCTGGCCAAAAGGCTTCGGGCGCAACTTGCATTCAAAGACTCGATGGTTCACGGGATTTTGCAATTCACACCCAGTATCGCATTTGGCTACGTTCTTCATCGATGCGAGAATCCCGTGAACCGCACCATTGCTAGCTCGAGCGAGGGCTCCGGACAGATTTCTCACCCCGGGGCCCCCTCTTCTATCTGAGGGACAACTTGTTCGCAGGTCGTTCTGCTTCGCAGGATTTGACAATGATCCTTCCACAAGTTTACCTACGAAAACCTTGTTACGACTTCTCCTTCCTCTAAATGATAAGATTCAATGGACTTCTCCCAACGTCACTAGCGGCGAACCGCCCACATTGCCGCAATCTGAACACTTCATCAAACCATTCAATCGGTAGGAGCGACGGGCGGTGTGTACAAAAGGCAATGACATAGTCAACGCGAGCTGATGACTCGTGCTTATTAGGAATTTCTCGTTAAAGACCAACAATTGCAATGATCGTTTAGAGGTATTCGGGAAGGAAAAGAATATTTCATTGACCGATTAACGTTGCAGCAGCAGAATCGAAAGTATTTGTAGTTTCTAAATAGAGTGCGATTAGGATTGCGCCGTCTTCGTAACCCGACCAATCTCTAGATTTTGCCTACTTTTACGGGAACTTGAGAGCAAGACACGATTTGGTGGGTACATTCGGGGATGGTGCTTTATTGGAAACCCTACTGGAGGGTAAAACACCAGCCTTGCCATTGACGACTTCGGGGGAGGTGGAGTTCGCAAGCGGCACAAGATACCCGACTAGGGTCATTCCTTTTAGGGCTCTTAGGAGGGAGCTATGGGCTGAAAAAAATCGAAGGGGATAGACATTACGGCAGAATGTATAGGGACGCCAGTGGGTAGTCGAAGTATCCTCCCTTCGGGTAGTTGAAGTATTACTTTTGAGTACTTTTAAGAGGAGAAGATATTTACCTTTTACATGTTTAGGCCTATATCATGACCTCTAAGGATAAGCGTAACAATTGCAAATTAATAGGACATCATTTGGATATTATGTTAATGAGTCAAGTACAACCTCGGATGTCAAAACTTCGAGAAATTGCTTGATCCTTAGTCCTAAGGAAATACCATTGCAAAATTAATATTATAAAGTCTCATTGAGGGGAAGAAAGTTTGAATAACAATTCAACCACCTGCTAAACGGTGAACAAATTGACTACAAAACTAAATAAATAATCCAAGAACTCCTGAGCAGTAACAAAAGGCTACAGAGTAACAAATGAAGACCATCTAGGTAGTAAGCTCCATGATGGCGCCAACAATGTCCCCATTGTGAGTCTTAAGAGCCTTGA
>JAOTBA010000007.1:14742006-14764753 GCA_025629845.1 Erythroxylum squamatum | reverse complement strand
ATTTGTGCAGTAAATTGATGAAGAATAAGTATATATGTGTATGTTCTGTCATTAGTGCTCATGATTAGTCATGGATTTCAATTTTCTTTATAGAGGAAACTGATTTGAAATGAAGTTGAGAATGAAGGTTAAATACAGTAGAAAAAGGTGATCTGGGCATGAGTTATGTTAAGCAAAGATTCTGAAAGAAATTGGTAGTGATCTGGAAAATGTTCACTGAGTATGCTTCAGTATTTTAGGCACAACGTTTTCTGTAGTTGTCCAAACAAGATGATTCTTGATTTTTATTAAAATAGAGATATATGGCTACATTTTGTATGAAGACATCGAATTTCAATTATGTCTCTAAGAATTCCAAAATTTGCCATGAAGTTAAGAATTGGGGTATGGTGTACTTGTTTCCATAAATATCAAAATTCTATTTAAGATCCAAATTTGAGACTTGAAAACTATTGGATAAGAAAGGATTGTTGAAGCATACATAGTTGAACCATTTTTTGAAGGCCTTAAAAGTTTTTAGTTACCGCTTAATCTACTTCCCCTAATTGCCCCACTTTGAATGGAACAACATTTTCTAAAGTGGGTATAAGTTATTGATGGGTTATATATACAATGTATGCTTAGTTCTCATGAAATTAGTGTTACTATTTATTAGTTATTACCGAGAGAAGTCCTTTTAAGTGATGAAGGCAACATCAATAGATGAAGCTAATTGCTAAGCAAAGGGTTCAAGTCACTGATGATTGACCAAGAAAGTGCATAAGATGTGTAACATTAAAAAAAATCAGAATAGAGCTTAATTAGAATTAATTTTGAAAAAAAGGACAAAAACCTCACTTTCTATGTTTTATGTGTTAAACTCTATTGTGTCTTTAGAAAGTTCACCGCATAAGATTTATTATATGATTTTGGGGAAGGTAGTTTACGAGATTATAAAAAAAGAGGAAGATCTCAAAATCTACAAGAATTGTTTAATTACACGCATTCTTCATTAAGAAACATTATTGAGATATTTTTTAGTATTCTAAAAGCAAGATTTCCTATTTTTTTAGTTATGATATGAAGAAATAAAAATATATCAATATTGCTTGTAGTATTATATATAATTATATTATAACGCATGGATAAAGCAACGAATTATTTAACAGTTGTCTTAAAAATGAAGAGCAAATTAGAAAAAAGTGTAAATAAAAATGTAAGTTCTCAAGTAAAGTATAATATCACTCCAGCACAACTTTGAAGTATGTCTCAAAAGTAAGATGAAATTACTAGACAAATGTGAAATGATTATATTAATTTTAATTGATTTATGTTTCTTTTTATAAGTGATTCTATTATTATGTTTTGAATCATATAGTATGATTAACATCTTTTATTAATTATAATGTCTTAATATAATTTCTATATTTTATAAAATTTTATTATATAAAAATAATGTGTAAATTTATCTAATTATATAAATTTTCATCCAGTTTATTTCTAATCATAATGAGAATTAATTAATTTAAGAATACAATTTGATATTAAAAATAAAATAATCTAAAAAAAATCATTTTCAATTTTTAATTACAAATTTCAATAGGTTTATATTTTAAATAAAAATATAAACTAAAAATAGAAGAAAAAAAAAGGAAACAGAATCAAACAGCTTTTTCAGTCTTTTTCCACACAATAGAAGCGGCGTCGTTCGGGGTGATTTATCTAAATTCAAATCAGGGAACAAGCACACGCATCTCTCTCCGTGGTTCAGCGATTCAAGTGCGCCAGCACAGACACTTTTGGCGGCAGCCTTCGTAGCCGTCACTAGCCCACCGTCTTTCAACCTCAACTATTGGCGATTGACGCCACCGCCCACCGTATCTGTTGGTAAAAAGCTTTTGATTAAAACCTTGTTTTTGTTGCCTATTGCTTACTAATTCATATAAAACCGGTCTGACCAGTGACCGTAGTTTTAGTACATTCTCTAAACTGTTAGCTTGACGGGTTTGATATCCTGGAACCAATGCCTTTTTCTGTGTACTTTTCTTTCTTTTCGCTGTTCACTGTACAAATCCTTGACTTTAACAAGTCCAAGTCTCTTCGTTAAGGTTACGCTATATATCGTTTTGTTTGTTTTAATTTAGTAATGATGCTCTTTGCTTTTCTTCTTTTTCTGGAATAATTATTTTCAGACGAAGCTATGGAGGAGATTCGGGAGTTTAGCTTTGGGGCAGATAGCCCACCGCTGTCGGTGATTGCAGCAGCCAAGATCGCATCTTTGACTCTTCCTTCTGTTTCTTCTTCTTCTTCTTCTACCATTCCCACCTTCCTCTTCTCTAATGGGTAACGTTCCGTTGCCTTTTCTTCTCTCGTTCATTTTTTTAAAATTTTAAGATTTTCAGCGGCTTCTGTTGTAGATATTTTACCTTTTGTGTTTGTTAAAATCATTGCATAGGCTGAAATTGCATGGAACCTATGCACTGCTGCGTTATATTGGTAGGGTTGCCAGTATTCCCAACTTCTATGGCCAGGACGCTTTCGAAGCTTGCCAGGTTCATGCCCTTTCCTTCTTTTTTATATTTAATGTTAATATGTTCCAAACAATTCATTATCTTCTTTCTATTTCTTCGCAGATTGATGAATGGCTGGATTACTCCCCTGTTCTTTCATCAGGGGCTGAATTTGAGTCTGCCTGTACCTATATTGATTCTTATCTCCAAAAACGGACTTTTCTGGTTGGGTACAATTTGTCCATTGCAGACATGGCTGTTTGGTCGGGTCTGGCAGGTGCCAGTTTTAATTTTACCCATGAAACTTGTGTCCTTGTTGTTTTCAATTGTAGTCTCCTGAGACATTCACTAGTTTTATTATTACTCAAAATTGACATTCATTTCTCTTGAAATGGTTCCACTTATTTCTTATGAAATTTAATGGCTTTATCTAAGGTTTTATTTATTTATTTTTTTGGAAAGTGGTTTTCTTGTATCTTGCTTTGGCTGCATTTATTCTTGGACTGTCCACTTCAAAATTGGTTTCATCTATTGGAGGATTTGGTCATAAATTGAAATGCTGGTGCTTGAAGGGCATTATTCCTTAGTATTTTCAATATTAACTGTCCCAAATAGTATCACAAATGTTTTACATGCATGCTTTTCCATCTTTTAGGCACTGGGCAAAGATGGGAAAGTTTGAGGAAGTCAAAAAAGTTCCCAAATCTGGTACGCTGGTTCAATTCAATTTCTACCCAATATTCTGATTCCCTGAATGAAGTTACATCAATATATGTTGGCAAAAGAGGTTTGGGAAAACCAGTGACGTCGAAATCCAAAGAGCTGTTGGCTGTTAATGGGGATGTCTCTGAAAAAGGGAAAGCAAACAGTGTCTCCTCCTCTGAAGTAGAACTTCCAGATGCTGAAACTGGAAAGGTTTGCCTGCGATTTGCTCCAGAACCCAGTGGTTATCTTCATATTGGCCACTCAAAAGCAGCACTTCTGAACAAATATTTTGCTGAACGATACCAAGGTCGGCTGATTTTACGCTTTGATGATACCAATCCTTCGAAAGAAAGCAGTGACTTTGTGGACAATCTTATAAAAGATGTTGATACTTTGGGTGTAAAATATGAAACAGTTACTCATACATCAGATTACTTTCCCCAGTTGATGGAGAAGGCAGAAAAAATGATTCGCCAGGGTAAAGCTTATGTTGATGATACACCGCGTGAGCAGATGCAGAAAGAAAGAATGGATGGTATTGAATCAAAATGTAGGAATAACAGTGTGGATGATAATCTGCTATTGTGGAAGGAAATGATTTCAGGTTCTGAAAGGGGTTTGCAGTGTTGCCTTCGTGGGAAGTTAGATATGCAAGATCCAAACAAGTCTCTTCGGGATCCTGTGTATTACAGGTGCAATCCTGTTCCTCACCATCGAATTGGTTCAAAATACAAGATATACCCGACATATGATTTTGCTTGTCCATTTGTGGATGCAATAGAAGGTATCACTCATGCTCTCCGATCTAGTGAGTATCATGATCGAAATGCCCAGTATCACAGGATTCAAGAGGATATGGGAGTGCAGAAAGTTCACATTTATGAATTCAGCAGGCTGAATATGGTCTATACACTCCTCAGTAAGCGCAATCTTAAATGGTTTGTTGAAAATGGTAAAGTAGATGGATGGGATGATCCTCGGTTTCCAACCGTCCAGGGAATTGTGCGTAGAGGATTACAAATTGAGGCATTAGTGAAATTCATTCTTGAACAGGTAACCGTAACAGGCACAACCTAAATCTTTCTAATGTTTCTGGGTAGATCTTCTCATTTATTTTATTTTTCGCCTTTCTTGGTTTGTTGTTAAGCACCTAACTTGTCATTCTTGTTTCTGATTTGGCTCCTCTGGATACTGGTTGAGTTTTTTTTCCCCCTGATTTTGTATTTTTACATTCTATGTTGTTGATCCTCATCCCGTCTCACCCACAAACAATTTTCGTTTTCTCTCTTCGGTGAGCTGTTTTGCCAATAGAAATTCTTACAACGCTAAATAACTTGAGCAGTGAAGCTTTCTTTACAGTAGGTTTCTTTAATACAATACCCCGTACTTTTAATAAGGCAGAATATTGCAATCTAAAGATTGACGATTGCAGCATACACACTTTATGAGGAAGCCTCCCTTAATCAATCACATTTTAGGAGGAAGCTAACTTCAATAATATTATTTACCTTGAAGAGGGTTAATGTATGGTGCATACTTTAAACGATTTCACATATCTACTGCTTATTGATACTATTAATAATGGCACTAGCAACTTTTTGATGAGATTCACCTCAACCAGCAATATTGATGTAATTCAGTTGTAGTCTGCTTGTATTCTTTTGGTTGTCATTGAGCTTCTTTGACTGCTTCAGTTTGGTGTTGTTGAAGCCTAGAAAAAGTTATCTATAATGCTTTGTTTGTGACTATAAAGGAAAATATTATTGCATCTGTATAACCTTTTGGTCCCTTTTATTGTGTTAGGAAGGCAAGATAACTGACATATTAGTTTACTCTTCAACATATGGATACAATCTGTGAGCTTTAAACTTGCCTAGTTTATTTGATAGGTCTGTATTTGCTTTAACTTTGACATCCATATTGCTTTAGGGAGCATCAAAAAATCTTAATCTCATGGAGTGGGACAAACTTTGGACAATCAACAAGAAAATAATTGATCCTGTCTGTCCTCGACATACTGCTGTCATTGAAGAGCGACGTGTCTTGTTGACCTTGACTAATGTTCCTGACAAACCATTTGTTCGTATCATACCAAGGCATAAGAAATATGAGGGTGCTGGTGAGAAGTCAACAACATACACTAAGAGTATATGGATTGATCATACTGATGCAGAGTTGATCTCAATAAATGAGGAAGTAACCTTAATGGATTGGGGAAATGCAATAGTGAAAGAAATTGGGAAGGACCAAGATGGACATATCACCCATTTGACTGGGGTCTTACATCTAGAAGGATCTGTCAAGACCACAAAGTTGAAGCTCACCTGGCTGCCTGATAGCGCTGAGCTAGTGAACCTTGTGTTAGTGGACTTTGACTATCTAATCACAAAGAAAAAGGTAATCCTAAATCTTTGGTCTTGGAGAAATTTGCTCCACTTTGCATGTAATTGCGATTCTGTGTTTGTGGAGAAATGTAACCAGTTTTTTGTCCATCTCTTTAGTATGTTTTCACTTTGCTGTACTCCATATCAAACATGTGTTTTTCCCTTATTGGTTTTCTGAAATTATGATTCATTCCTGGGTGATTAAGTGGTTCACTTCATGAATGCCATCTTATTATGAGATGAAATTACTTTTATTTACCGAAAGGGTTGTGGAATAAGCTGACTGGAAATAAATTGAAATTACTTTAGTGTCTACAAGTCTAAATTTGGTGGAGGAGCAGTTGCAAAGTTTTCACTCATACATTTGTATCTCTTGTAGGACGACAAGTTTCTTGTTCCGATAGACTTCTGTGTTCCTTGCTTCAATGTTAAATGTCTTACCCTGTTCATTTTAACATATGTTGTTTATTAGAATTGATTTTGGTTGGAAATATTTTTATTTTAAAGTTATTGTAATTGTCTACCAAGCTGTTTCGAACAAAATTCATGTACCTGATTATAATGGTTTTCCTGATAGGATAAGACGGTCTATAAGTTGTAAATTTCTTTCCCTTTGGAAAACTGCAACTTCTTTGCAATGAACATCACGTACTGAAAATGGGACGCCGGGATACCTACTAGCCTTAATTGGTTTCTTATTATTATATCTTTCCAATGGCAGCTTCCATTTGTTTTTCTTTGTATCATAGGAAATATGTACATGTTCATGAAATGAAGTCGTTCATACTTTGTAATGCAGTTGGAAGAAGGGGAGAGCTTTCTTGATGTACTTAACCCACATACTAGGAAGGAGACAGCGGCTTTGGGCGATGCAAATATGAGAAATTTGAAGCGAGGAGAGATATTGCAGCTTGAGAGGAAGGGCTACTTCAGATGCGATGTACCCTTTGTTAGGTCCTCAAAGCCTGTGGTCCTTTTTATGATTCCTGACGGCCGCCAAGCTACCACCTTTTAAGTGATTTGTAGAAGACTGGACAAATTATCTTTGATTATTATGGAAGCTACGCTGTTTTTTTTTTTCCTTCTAATTTTCCTTGATTTTGTTATGAAACAACAATGAAATCTGTTACTTGATGGGACGACATGAGCATATTGCGACAATGAAAGACATTATCAACAATAAATTTCTTATGAGACCAGTATTAAGCAGTAACCCCACCAAAGTCAATCCATCAACAGAGGCACCTTTCTTAGCGGTGCATATAACGATTGCTTTGTATATACGCAGTTCTTATTTGAAGTCTTTCTTGTTAAATTGTTTTGTTTTAGATTTTCAATGTGTTAGGCTACACTGTGAATACAATTAAAATTTTTAATTACTTGAGATTAAATTGCCACATGTACTTGTCTTCTTTGTATTATTAATGCCGATTAAATTTTATAAGAAGGAAATTAATGATAACAAAGTTAGCAAAGTTTTACACCATCTTTGAATAAAGGCTGACAACACAAAGCCGAAGTAAATGGACATAATAACTGTTCTACCATGTCTTAAAAACATACCAAAAAAAATCAGGTTGTATGTTTTTTTTTTTTTGTGCACCCAAGGTATCCACCGACGAAATCAGTGACTAATCCCTTCATTGCGGGAACATCTCCAACATGGGAGGGCTACAGCTGGCCCAAGAGCTTGCTGCATTCCCAAGGGTGGGATTCGAACCCCCAACCACTTGGTTAAGCGACGAAGAAACCAGGTTGCATTTGCATAGTTTAGATCATTCAAATCCTGTCTGCACAAGACCATTCTTTATATATATTGATGGAAAAAAAAAACTAAGAGTGTTAACCTTTCAAATTTTCCTCAAACCTACTTCCCTTAAATAGTTACGAGAATAGCACCTCACTTACGAGTTACGAGACTTCTACTGTAACCTCCATGCATGAATTATACTATAACTGTACATTTGATTTCCCTGTTCTCTAATCCACAGCGTAAGTTCTTTCTTCATTTCAGCTAAGTTTCTCTCATTTTTGTCACGAAAGACAATTTATGGATCGATTTATTTTTTGTCGTACCTGTATCCATGATAATTTTGTAAAGATTGATTCCCTCTCTTCTTTACTTCTTTGATTTGTTTCTTCAATGGTTCATAAACAACTTTGATAGTTTTCTAAGAGACATCTTACAACCAAACATCATGTTATATTTTTAAAAGAGAGAAGGAAAAGGTATTGGACCCATTTGAGAGTAAGGCTTTAAGACCCAATAACCATTATCTTAGGTTTTGTTCATTAGACTCAAATCTATAAGTGACATGGGCCATTAAATAATCTAACAATCTCCCACTTGGCTCATATTACGACTTAGTGATTCAACAATAAAACTTTAAGTGCACATAATACATGGAATCCATCAAGTCATCCTTAATTGAATTAAGACGATGGAATCATGGCGGTCACAAGTTATACAACATGATTTCTTCCATATATCACATAATCAACGCAATTCATAAAACTTTAAGTGGGTAATTCTGTAATTGTTATCTCACAAAAAATAATAATAATAATATACAACATAATATGAATAACAAGTAAGTGAGCAAAAATATGACTGTAATTGAATTTACAAATGTCATAACAATTTGAGCAAAACAATTATATGTATATATACATGTCAAAACGCTATACTAACCAGGACTTACCTATAATGCCTAGCCGTTCAACATGACCAATAAATGTTTTAGGTGGTAACCCTTTAGTTAACGAATCCGCTATCATGAGATCGATACCAATATGCTCAATTAACACTTTATATTTTTGCACTTCTTCTTTCACAGACAAATACTTCAAATCCACGTGTTTCGCACCCTTTGAATTCTTGTTATTCTTAGAGAAGAAAACGGCTGCCGAATTATCACAATAAATTTATAACAGTCTATTAATACTGTCGATAATGCCAAGACCTAAGATAAAGTTCCGCAACCACAATTTAATGAACCGTGACCTCAAAGCACGCCACAAATTCAGCCTCTATAGTGGAAGTAGCAATGACGAACTGCTTTGCACTTTTTCACGAAACTACTCTTCCAGCTAATAGGAACATATAACCGAATGTAGATTTCTGTGAGTCTATATAACTAGCATAGTCTGAATTTCAGTAACCTATCACTTCTAGATGGGTTGATTTTCTATATGTGAGCACATACTCCTTTGTGCCTTGTAAATGTTTAAGAACTTTCTTTGCAGCTTTCCAGTGGTCTATTCCAGGATTGCTTGGATATTGGCCTAGCATTCTGACAGCAAAATTGATATTTGGTCGAATGCATACTTGAGCATACATTAAACTCCCAACTACGGACGCATAACGAATAGACTCAATTTCCTTATGTTCTAAATTGTTTTGTGGACATTATATTTGACTAAATTTGTCTCCTTTATGAATTGGAACTATCCCTGCGAAGCACTTTTCTATTTTAAATCTTTCTAATATTTTCTCGATATAACCTTTCTGAGACAATCCTAACAATCCTTGTGATCTATCACAGAATAATTTAATTCTTATCACATAGAATGCCTCACCCATATCTTTCATTTCGAAATTATTAGAAAGAAAATTCTTTATATCTTGTAACAAAACCATATTATTAGCAGCAAGACGGATCTCATCAACATATAGGACTAATATAATGAACTTGTCCCCACTAACGTTCATATATATACACCGACCAACGGTATTTTCGACAAAACCATAAGACGTAATGATATTATTAAACTTAAGATACTATTGTCGGGAAGGTTGCTTCAGTCTATATATTTGTCACCATATTTTTAGATCTCTTACTCTTTTAATTAGTAATGTCACCCTATATATCCTTAAGTACTTTCTTCTTCTTCTTTAATTATTTGTCTCTTTTCTTCTTTAAGAACTTAAATTCTTTTATGAGCTTTATATCATCTTCATCGTTGTCTCCTATAGAGGTTACCTCATTAGCAACTTTTTCATCTTTGGCCACTTTAAACACCACACATCTTCTTTTTGGAGCCACTTCATTTTTGTGCAACTTATTATCCATATCTCATAGGTGAGAAGTGATCTAACTAACTCTTCCAATTACACAATGCTCAAATATTTGGCTTTTTATATGACCACCAGTTTTACTCCCAATCTCTTAGTAAAGATCTAGGAAATTTTCTCACCAATTCAAGATTTGTGTGCTTTAACGAGACATCTAAAAGCATTTATGTAATTGAAATAAGAATAATAAATATTAGAAACAAAGTAGTGCCTCCATATGTAATTTCAAGAGTGTTAAGTATATCATGGGTAGTTTCACGCATAGACATTATATTGAATTCAGTTATATCAATAGTATAAAACAAAATATGCACCACTTTGCTATTTAATGTAATGAGTCTATTATCATTATCACTCTAATTATTTATTATATCCTTTGGTACTTTAGTCTCCACTTTATCTACCAATATTATTCTTATTAGGGTATAATGACTATTCTCTATAATTATCCAAAGGCTAACGCTTAGGCTAAATGAAAGTGCTTCATTATAGTTTTTCAATATATATATAAATGTCACCTTCAAAGAAAAGGATATACCTATACATTGACTACTTGGATAAAAAAGTGCATCAAATTGTACCATAAACATTTTTACTCGTATTTTGCTAGAAATCTAAACTATGAATGAGACTTGTTCCAATGCTAATTGTTGGTCTTTGGATAGCACACAAGAAGGGGTGAATTTTATGTGTCTACTTTTTTCCTTGTTTTTAAGCTAACAATTGACTTGTCTATTCTAATAATGATTATTACAAATTCATATATAATAGTCGCAAAGCAGTCATAGTAATAATTGAAGAGAGTAAGAAAAGAGAGTAAATATTGATTTATAGTAGTTTAGTTAAACAACCATTGGCCTACATCTACTTCTTAGGTCCCCTTGCGAATTTACTGTCTTCTTTTCCGACGGGTGAAAAGCAACCCTTTATGCAACATCTTCTTTATCACAAGTGAAGAGGAACTCTTATAATCATCCTGCTAGGATGAAGAGTAATGCTTTACAAATCTTATTCAAGGTGAAGAGGAATACTCACAAAGTAAATCCTATGTAATTTTCTCAATTATAACAATTATACAACTCTCCTTTTCTTGTTCCCATTATTGACAAAGACTCAGAATATGTTATCAAATGCAAACTTTTACTTTTTATTCTATCAAGGCTGTTAACAACTCTCTAATATGTCCAAACTGCTGTTCATAACTCATATATAATCTTATATTAAAAGCAACCTAAAATAGTTGTTAACATTAAAAACTAGTCGTTAGAATGGCTAGTAACAGTAACATTGGTCAACCATTATGTATATTTAACAAACTAATGGTGCAAACTGTTTAGTAAATTTGTGTGCTATAATGGTTAAGCACATACACATATTAGTCAATCAGTGTACTTAAAAACATTTTTTCAAAAGTTTTCAAAATTTTCAAGCTCTTTCAAAGATCAAAATATATTTCTTCTACAAAAACTTAATCTAAAATCATTTCAAAAGTTCTCATGAAATTCTTAAAGCATCAAAAGGTTTTATTTAAAGATAAAAAATTTTATTTTGGTTATGAAAGTATTTATAAATTATTTCCTATAAAAATGATCATGTAATGATTGAGTCTTTAACTCATTGAAATAATCAAGATAAATCAAAAAGGATTGTGACTATTTGTTTAAAACTTAACATGTTTGATTCCTCCTTGTTCTTATTTCTTTCTTGAATTGCACATATGCTTCACTTCACTCGTTGTCTGCATCCATTAATTGTTCTATTTATTCCATCGACTCAGTTACTCACTTTTCCCATCTATTGAACTTCATCATTTACATATCACTTGGTTCCACTATACTAATATCACCAAAAATGAATTCATTAACAACAATGTATTTTGTTATCATGAAATCCATATGTTAAGATCTCACTTAGTCAATAGGCACAAATGTTAAAACCTTTACATTTTTTATCTATGTAGGATAAACCTATAAATAAATAAATAAATAATAGTTGCATACAAATTACAATTATTATTACTTATTTCTGCAAAATATATTACAACATTAGTTAAAAATAACAAGTTCATTCAATAGAAGATACCATAATATTCTTATTCTCACAATAATCTAAGTGTAATAATGTAACTTATCATCATTCAAATGGCTTTGATCATATTCCAGAATTTAACGATCATTAACATAAAAAAAAAACCTCCAACAATGATGAAATGGACAATGTTCTACAAAATTAACTTATATAATAATTAGCTTTTTCATATTCATTAACATATCTTACAAATAAAACTAAACACTACAATCTGATAATAACTTATAATCTCTATAATTAGTAAAGGAGAGAATGGGTTTGAAATTTAGTATTAAATATACCTAATCAACCTCTCCAATAGCATTCTCGTCTAATTCAAAAGAGAATGGGTTTCAATGTCACGGCATCAGATCCCCCGTCTCCGTTACCCTGTTCCAACCTTATTTTCGCTCAAATACAACGTCGTTTTGGAATAAAAACAGGGTTATAACAGGATAATTGGGACAGAGGATCTGAACTCATACACACACTTTCAATTAGAGCGGATCAAATCACCTTTTCTCGTTATTCTATACCTACTCTGTTCTATGAAAATTCATCCATTCATAAATGAGACCAGCAAAAATTAGACGGATAGGATGACTTGGGAACAGTGAACAGAAAATCTGTTCCCCAATTACAGTCATATCTAAAAAATGAAATCTAAATCTCACCATCCTGCACTTTCAATTAGCAGTCACATCTAAAACATGAAATCTAAGTTAACAGAAACAGGGAATGGGTTACCATTATTTAAGGCATTGATGAGAATCTTTACGCGTTTTTGCTAGTTACCAAAAGAAACCCGTAAGAAAAAACTCTGGGAATAGTTGTTTAACTCTGATAACAGGTGACAAAAGAAGGAACTGTCAAAATAGGAGAGAGCGATAACAAGTTAGACTAATTGCTTACTTGTGTTGCTTGTCGTCGGAGATCACAATGGCAAGCAAAACAAAGACTTACATATTTATTACACGAAGGGGAAAAAAAACCGTGAAAACCCAGAACGGGCACAAATTCAAGGAAAAATTACAACCTAAAAGCTTTTCCAATATTTCAAGTGTTGTATTACGTTTTGTTTTTAACCATTTAAAACACACGTAGTCCAACAAAGTATAGTTCAATTAATATATACAGTACCTATTTGGCAAGGCCGTGGGTTGTCTAGTCGCTGCTTTTTAATTATGCAAAAAAAAGAAGAAAAAAAAACTACATTGGAATTTTTTATTGCTATTTTTTGTAATTCTAAGAATAAGAAATGTACGCTTAACTTAAAATGACTGAATTAATTAAAAACAATACATTTAATAACATGATCTGGAAATTAAAGTGGATTATGAAACACTCGGTTTTATGAAGAAAAGAATAGCGGTAAAACAGTTTATTTTTGCGAAAAAGTAGACTTGATCTTCCCGACCTGGTTGGCGCCAACTTGGAAAGCCTTGGACAAAACAGGGTCAGGTATTGCTGGGGTAGCCCCAAACAGCGCAGTGCCTATGGACTGAGTTCCAGGCAATTGGCTGTTAAAAGCCGCAAGTACTGAAGCACTCTGCTTATTGCAATTATTCTTCTGATAATGCATCAGGGCCCTTGGAAACACAAAAATGTCGCCTTTCTTGATGACCTTTGACACCAACGCATTCGTGGTGGTAATGAATCCAACCTCAAGTTCACCTTCCAGCACATATATCACCTCGGAGGCTCGAGGGTGTGTATGGGGAGGGTTGACACCTCCTGGTGCATAGTCAATGCGAGAGAATGAGAGCCCCTGTGTGTTGAGTCCTGGTATCTTCAGAACGTTTGCAGGGGTCACCAATGAGTTGTTTGTGGGACCTGGATTGGCCAACCCTGAGAAGAAGAAATCATCAGCACTTGTGCTCGCCTTACAAGGGTATCCATTCAGCTTAACGCCGGAAGCAATATCCGCTACGCATACATCCTGAAGCAGATCTGGATCCGCAGCAATGCTGGCCACCATCATAAGAATTGTCATAGCAAATAAGCCCCCCATAGCCGCCATGAATTTTTCCTATTTAATCGATCTTTATTACTGTTTTAATTAAAAGAAAACAAATAAAAGCTCGAAGATGTGTACAATCAAGGCCTATGTGCCTATATATATATCATGGCAAAAACAAGCGTTGGCTCTCAAAGGTTGAAAATGGATGAACAGGAGAAAATGATGTAAGTTGGAAATGGTTATTTATAGAACGTACAGTACAGAATATATATTCTTCCGTTGCATGCCTATTTTATCTTATCAAACTGATAATAATAAGTTACAAATCTTGTTCTCGAGATGGTCAAATGGTTTGGGGTTGAGGGCGAACATTTAGGAAATATATTAGGGATTTATGCCCTTCAACTGTACGTTAGGCCAATGAACCTTTTACATAAATATAGCTACAATTTCAAAAATATCTTCGAACTAGAATTTTTTTTAATTAAGGTCCAATCTCTTTCCTAAAGACTTAACAGTTGAATTGCAGATTCAATTTTCGTTTTTTGCCACCAGTGAGTCGAAACCTAGACCTTGGGTTTGGGCTGGACGGGTCTCACTTGACTCTCCCTTCAGTATACATCATTGCATAACATAACACGCTACAACTATCCAAATTTGGAAACTAAGTTAAAAGTGAAATTCAGCAGTGCCATCAAATGGAAAAGCAAAAGTCTGATACATTTGCCAATAGCTTTAGCATTTCTCATAAAGCTCTGCAACTTATGATACAAGAAAAATATCTACTAACGCATGTTCTGTTGAATCTACAAGAAGCTTGAAACCAACCTGCAATACAGTGGAAACATTTGGCTGTCAAAAAAGTTGCACAACAGGCTGGTTGACATTTGATTTCAACCATCAGAAACGCCAGGCTACTATTACAGGCTTCAACATATTCAACAGCCTAAAACCTACAGTAACTGGTTCAGGTTATTTTCTAATTAAAATGAAAAAAAAAGGAAAAATGAATGAAAGAGTAGGAACCAAAATGGTTTATAGAACTGCTTCCCAGAGAAGTACTAATTCACTTGCATTGACAGGAATTGGCATTCAACAATATGCACTAACAATTTAAACAAGTTAAACCCCAAATTCCTGCATTAGTTAACAAAGTTCAGTAGCTTGGATCGAATAATCCAAACTACCATGAATCAGAGGGTCGAAAATCAAGAAGTTCCATATCATATAAAATAAACGTCACTTTTGCTAAAGTACTTAAATTCCAGCAGTGCAACACGAGGAGGTGAGCTCAGTTCCTAAATTCAGGAAGTCACCGTGCTCATCAAGTTATTTTACCTCAAGAAAGAAAAAAAAATTTAAAGGGAAAAAAAAAGGAAAGAAAAAAGAGTCAAGACTAATTGCTTTTCAAATGAGTGCAAATGGATGTAACAGAGCCAAACTAGTTCACATACATAACAACACTTTCACCTGATTTGGATACCTATTCATGACGTCATACACCAAACTCACTATTTCCTCTTCTTACCACCATTCTTGGCCTTTTTAGCACCAACTCCCTTGGGAATAGTATCAGTGGCTTCCTGTAGAAAAGAAGAATTAGAACCACGATCTCCTGTGGTAAGACTAGCCAATAATTACATGAAAAAGCTACAACAGTTTGCAAAATGATGAATAAACAATCAACAAAATAATCTCCCATGCAAAAGGAAATGTATACACCAAAAAATGGAAAAAAACCAAGTTAGAGAAAGAAACCAGTGGCCACAACTCTGTAATATCTCATAAATCTCAACTCTATAAAAGACCAAAATGTTGTATGATAACAGTTATAGCACCAGAAACAAAACTTCAGTTACAGTTCAAGCTCATAAATCCCATTCTTCAATGTTTAGTAATGACTATAGATTGGTGTGGAGGTTCACCAGATTTTCAGCTTCATGTGCCAAAGCAAACAACTTTGCATGGAGGTGTGCAGCATTTTGAGCCCAGATCAAGATTTGGAAGCTTTAAGCTATCATTGGGTTTGGGCATTTTATGTTTGATGGCTGGTTTAAAAGATCGAAGCGTGCATTTGGTTTCCTGTCATACAAGGCACTGAGAAGTGGTATCAAAAAATCCTAAACATTTTCCTGAGCACTATAACAAGCAGAAAAGAGGGGTAATCATCTTATCTTGCCCCCCAACAGACCACAAAGGTCATCTAAAGTTGTCAAACTACAGCACGTAAAGGGAAAGTAATTTCTGCAATGATGCAGGTGTGTTTGTGTATCATCCAGTAGAGAGCTTACATATTAAGCTGAAGGAATCATTTTAAGTTTCCGTTAGTTACTTTTAAAGTTGTTCAGACCAAGGAGAAAATATAGGTATGCACTCAGATTATAAATATCAGAAACAATATGAAAAAAAACAAAGAGAAATTAAAAAAAAAACTCGGAGAACTGAGAGAATAATAAAGATGCAAAGAAATTTTAATTGGGAGCATTTATGTATTAGTATAGTCACCTTACAGAAAGGGGGTTAAGGTTAAAGAACCATGAAATTACCACCATCACCCAATCCCACCACCTTAGTCATCTTAATCAGCCATATACATCTCCTCATACCTCTGTTTACCAGCCACATTCAAGGACTTGCAGATAACTTAACACATTCTCATTACCGCAATCAATTTGAGCTACTAAATTTTATAGTCTAAATTTACCCAAAATCTTGCCAAAGAAACATCTAGAACGAACATGAATTTCTGCCAACCTCAAATTACATAGAAAGAGAAATAACTTTTTGACAATTGAAAGACTTCATGAGGTTTTACCTTCCGTTTAATTGGAGCAGGTGTGTTAGTGACAGGCTTAAAAAATGATTCCAATCTGTCAAAAGATATTTAAAGAAATCAGACCAGGAAAAGGGAAAAATATAAGAAAGTGTGGAAAGTCCAAAGGAGCCCATAAACGTATAATTATCTACCATTGCATGCAAGTAAACTTGTTCTCCCATCATCCATGATATTTTACAGAGATTCATAAAGCACATATTAAAACAACGAGAAAACAATAGCATACCATGTCCGCATCTCTCTAAATTAAGACATGTTAGGAAAAGGTAGCGTTTGCTGTGAATTCACAACCAGATATTAACACCTGAATTATGTTCTTACAGACGATCATCATAGAAAGTAAAACCAAACCTTCAAATCAAATGGAAACAAGAGAACAGCTCTTCTCAACTAGCTCCTTCAGTTCAACCCCCAAGAGCAAAACAATTAAAAATGAAAAATTAGTAAGAAGCGTAGACCCATAACCCCTTAACAAAAGATCAAATTCCAATTCAAATATGCCCTCATAATCTCTAACAATTAGAATCAACCAATTGCTAACTTTTACTTAATAATCCTGAACCGGGCTTTCACAACTCAGATCAACCTAACCTTAAAGTCCATTTTCCTCCCTAGGACAGAATTACCACATCAAGAACATTGGTCCATGAAACCAAGAGATCTAAATGGAAAACACAAGAATAGAACTTTTGTCAGGATCCAAATATTCAAAAAGCTTGAAGGAAGTACAACAAAGTATTGGACTCTATTTTGAATAACTAAAGGAAATAGCACTAAATATCAGTGTCTATCAAATACAACAAGAGGGAGAAAGGAATTGACACTATCTGGAGGTAATAGGTAGAAGTATTGAAACCATGGTCTGGTAATGTAATAATCTCAACGAAGATTGTAGCATTCAGAATCCAGGTTGATGATGTAAGTAAGCATAAGAAAAAGTTAGATGATAAATATATGTTTCTTTTCTTCTCTTCCTTTTGTATTTCTTTCACCTTTTTTAGGAGGACGATAGGCAAATGTTCAAGGTTGGCAATGGACCAGACCCCAAACTTCTTTCAGCTTGAGGGGCAAATTGGCATCATTTTGGCTATATTTTGAAAAAACAATATCATTTTTCCAGAAACCTAGACCTAGTCTGCCAGCCCAAGCTTGCCCAGCATGAAGCACGGTCAACTCGGGCCTGGCCAATTTTGACATCCCTACAAATTTCACCAGCAGATAACAAAAGATGTGTGATGCGCATCCTACCATGAGGATGAGGAGATGGTAAGTTTTGATAAGACAGTTAATCTATCACACAGGTTAGCTGTAGAGAGACAACTCAAACAAATAATTATCGCATAACTGTTAGAGCAGAATGACAAATGAATGCTTCTGCATACATAACCAATCACTTTAAGGAAATATGTCATAGAATCCTAGCAACTGCTTTGTTACACTAACAACATTCAAAGAATCATCATAAATGTTTAAGCATTACATACCGGCCCTGAGAAGATTTGTTCTTGGCTGCCTTAATTTTTTCTATTGCCTGTGATAGTCAGTAGATAATGACAAAAGGACCATGTAAGACAATCCTGGCGCTAAGAAAAAGCACATAGATATTAGCAATTAGTACCTTCATCACCCTGTCACTGCTGAAACCATTCTCATTGACCAGAAAAGAAATCAGTCCCTACAAGTTTGACAAGATAGTACAAGTCCATAAAATGTCAAAGAGAAAATAAGGGACATTAAAATAAGCAAGTAATTAAGAGAGAATCACTTCTTCATCTGGAGCATTCCACTTAAGATCAGTTTGGTCCTCATCAGAAAGGACAAGTGGCTCTTTAAAAAGTCTTCGGGCCTCTTGATATGGCCAATCCTCTGGTATTTGATACCTGCTAACAAAAAGGATTACCATCATGAGCAAAACCACAAGTATGTCGGTAAAATTTTTGTGTGCTGAATTAATGGATACAAAATAAAGTGATAACATTCTAATTATCACTCATTTCACTTCTTTTTCACCATTTACAAGCATCAGTCCCTTGTAAACAACACTGGGACAGACCAAGAAGATCACAGTAGCTGTATGGGAATACTTTTAAATCAATAGGTAACAAATTATTTCAGACATGGTTCTGCATACAACTTCAGTAACACAATATCAGAATCACATAATTGTACTGGACTACTTACTATTTTCTGAGTCTAAAATATACATTGAAGCAAAAAAAGTATATAAAACATCACGGAAGAGATCACCTTTCTCTATTTATATTCTCCAGTATACTCTCTATTGAGCCATGCTGACGGATGAGCTTTAAAGCAGTTAGTCCTCCAATTCCTGTAGCACAGTTGGAGATAATAAGTGATGACTGCACCAGGAAAAAATTACCAAAGAGCTGTTTACAAGCTTTATTTAAATGAATAGAAATTCCTCATACCTCGAATGCTATCACAATAATCACATCCAGAAAGAATGCACAAGTCAATGAATTGATCCATGCTAAGGTTTAACTCCTCTAAAATCTGAAAATAGAAAATCCCCTGTTCATATAATGCTAACTAAATGAACAAAGCAACTATATTAATATTAACTTTTCTGGGCACCTTTGTTGTTTCAAATTCCATGATTGGAACTTTTCTCGAACTAGGGTCCATCAGATGGCGCAAAAATCTGGGTGCCCCAAAGGTTAAGGAATCCATGTCTTCAGAAGCCACTGCATAAACCTATAACATAAACATTAGCCAAATCATTAGCATGGAATCTCTTAACATGTGAAATTGTAGAAAAGATCTACTGCTGATACTTAGAAATCATGGCAGATCCTTAGGGATTGATGAGTTGTAATTTATGCATAAATTATAGGCTTAGTCAACTCCACAAAATAGGAAAATTAGCTGTATGATTTTTTCCTTTTTTAGCATCTTGTACTGCCTATAAGATCTGTACATGTACATTATCCAATGGATAGAATACTATTTTTTCTTCATATGGTATCAGAGCAGGAACTTAATTCCTAACACTCCCCTTTCACGAAAAAAATTCTTCCAGGATGTATTCCGTGGAAAGATTGAAACCCTAGCCCCTCACAATGTCAGAAGTTACTTCTGAACCAGCCCCTATTTCCTCTAGGGTTGCTGAAAATCGTAGCCTCACCTCTGACTCCCATTCTGTCCAGATAACCACCATATGTCTCAATGGAGACAATTTCCTGCACTGGTCCCAATCAGTGCGGATGTATATTCGTGGGAGAGGAAAGATTGGGTATTTGACTGGTGATAATAAGGCGCCAGATGTGAAGGACCCATCCTTTGCTACTTGGGACGCAGAAAATTCCATGGTTATGGCGTGGCTTGTTAATTCCATGGATGAAGACATTGCTTCAAATTATATGTGTTATTCAACTGCCAAAGAACTCGTGGCTAATATTCACCAGATGTATTCAGACCTTGGTAATCAATCTCAGGTGTATCAATTGAAACTGAAACTCGGGGAAATTAGATAAGGGTGAGACAATGTCACCAAATACTTCAATATCCTGAAAAGATTATGGCAAGATCTAGATGTTTTCAATGACTATGAATGGAAATCTTCGGATGATTACAACCACCACAAGAAAATGGTAGAAAATGATCGCATCTACAAATTTCTTGCTGAGCTAAATGTAGAATTTGACAAAGTGAGGGGAAGGATAATTGGTCGTGGTCCTCTTCCTTCACTTGGAGAAGTATTTGCTGAAGTCCGAAGGGAGGAAAGTCGTCGGATGTTATGCTTGGTAAGGAGTCCGGGGCATCAATTGAAAAATCTGCCCTGGTTGTAGCTGATGCAAATGCAAGCAGAACAGCCCACACACATGAAACAACCAACAACCAGCATAGAGTAGAGGAGAAGCCACCGGTATGGTGTGATTTCTGCAATAAACCTCGCCATACACGTGAGACTTGCTGGAGAATTCATGGCAAACCTGCCAACTGGAAGAGTAACAAGTCTGGAAATAGAATTGCTAGTGCAAATGAGGCTGATTCAAGCCCCTTTAGTAAAGAACAGATGGATCATCTTCTTAGGCTGCTAAAGACCAATTCCCTTTCTGGTATTCCTAGTGTTTCTCTGGCTCAAACAGGTAGAGAATCTAACTTTTTTCCTGCCATTCTACTTCCTCTCCTTGGATTATTGATTCAGGTGCTTCAGACCACATGACAAACCTTTCTCATGTTTTTCTTTCGTACCCACCTTGCTCTAGTGATAAAAAGGTCAGAATTGCAGATGGAAATTTCTCATCTATTGCAGGGAAAGGATCTGTAAAAATTTCTGAAAAATCACCCTTAAATCTGTTCTTCATGTCCCTAATCTTGCTTGTAATCTCTTATCAGTGAGTCAACTATCTAAAGATTCTAATTGCCGTGTTATTTTTTTCCAATTCTCACTGTGAATTTTAGGACCTGAACATGGGGATGATGATTGGCAGTGCTAGAATGGTGGATGGTCTTTATTACTTTGATTAAACCTTCTCAAGAATAAACAAGCTCAAGGCTTGAGTATTATTATGAGTTCTCTTTCCGCTCGTGAAAAAATTATGATTTGGCATCTTAGATTAGGACATCCTAGCTTTTCATATTTGAAATACTTGTTTCCAGATTTATTTAAAAACGTGGATTGTTCATCTTTTAAATGAGAAAGTTGTCTTTTATCAACAAGTCATCGTTCCACTTACAATCCAAAACCATATTGTGCTTCAAAACCATTTAGTTTGATTCATAGTGATGTATGGTGCCCTTCAAGGATTGCCACATATTCAGGAAAAAAATGGTTTGTAACTTTTATAGATGATCACACTCGATTGTGTTGGATATATTTGATGAATGATAAATCTGAAGTAGAAAATGTTTTTAAAAACTTTTTTCAATGAAAAACCAATTTCAAACAAAAATAAAGATAATTCATTCTAATAATGGAACATAATATTTCAATCATTTGTTGGGGAATTTTTTAAAAGAAAAAGGGATTCAACATCAATATACTTGTATTGACACTCCTCAACAAAATGGCATCGCAGAAAGGAAAAATAAACACTTACTTGAAGTTGCACGTGCTATTATGTTTTCAATGAATGTACCTAATTACTTATGGGGAGATGCAATTTTACCAGCATCCTACTTGATAAATAGGATGCCTACTCGTGTGTTAAAATATACAACACCTTTAGAGTGTGTTAAAAAAATTTATCTGGAATGTAGACTCTTTTCTGATTTACCCTTAAAAATTTTTAGGTGCATTGTATTTGTCCACATTCCTAGCAGACTTCGATCTAAACTTTATCCTAGGCCAGAAAAATGTGTGTCTATTGGATATGCACCAAATAAAAAGGGATATAAGTGTTATAATCCTCGAACAAAAAGGTTTTTTGTTAGTATGGATGTCTCTTTTGTTGAAAGTCAACCATATTTTGAAAAAAACTGTCCTCAGGGGGAGATGGGAAATGAAGATTAGTTTTTCCAAACATCTATTCCACTGCCGAACATGTTTTTTTCCTAAACACAATCCTAATCTACCAATGTCATACATAGATGATTTACAAACAGGGGGAGAAATACTAGGACAAAAACATATTAATCCTAGTACGGAGCTTAGTGTTTATGCCAAGAGACATACTCATCAAAATAAAGATCTATCCACTACTCTAGTGCAAGACCAACCATTATCTTTGGGCGATGGTTCATCCAACACTTTAGGTAATTCTGATCCTCTGCCTTTGACAAATCCAACTCCTACTATTGTTGATCTTGATGTCCCTATTGCACTTAGAAAGGGAGTCCGAACCTTGACCAAACATCTCATTGCTAAATATGTGTCTTACCACCGACTTTCTACTTCTCATAAAGCCTTTACCTCAAATATCTCTAATTTGTTTATCCCAAGAACCATTTAGGAAGCCTTAGATAGCTCGAATTGGAATTTAGCAGTTTTCAGAAGAAATGGATGCTTTGGAAAAGAATGGGACTTGGGAGATAATCGATCTACCAATGCAGAAGAAAGTGGTAGGATGTAAATGGATGTTTACAGTTAAGTGTAAAGCTGATGGCAGTGTAAAGAGGTACAAAGAACGGTTAATTGCAAAAGGATTTACACAGACACATGGTATTGATTACCAAGAGACCTTTGCCCCAGTTGCAAAAATTAACTCAATCCGTGCCCTGCTTTCATTAAAGGCCAATCAAAGCTAACAGATAATGAAAGCAGGGCAC
>JAOTBA010000007.1:14721765-14734163 GCA_025629845.1 Erythroxylum squamatum | reverse complement strand
TGCTTTCATTAAAGGCCAATCAAAGCTAACAGATAATGAAAGCAGGGCACGGATTGAGTTAATTTTTGCAACTGGGGCAAAGGTCTCTTGGTAATCAATACCATGTGTATGTAAAAAATGCATTCCTTAATGAGACTTGGAAGAGGAAGTTTTTATGAGTCTACCACTTGGTTTTGAAAAAATTCTTGGTGAAGGGAAAGTGTGTAGGCTGAAGAAATCACTGTATGGACTCAAACAATCTCCTAGAGCATGGTTTGAGCGATTTGGAAAAGTTGTAAGGGCTCATGGATATACGCAAAGTCAAGCAGATCATACGATGCTTTAAAAACATTCAAAAGAAGTAAAAAATGCTATTTTGATTGTTTATGTTGATGACATTATTTTAACAGGTGATGACCTTGATGAACTCAAAAGACTCAAGACGACCCTTGCCGAAGACTTTGAGATCAAAGACTTGGGAGCTTTGAAGTAATTCCTAGGAATGGAGTTTGCTACAACTAAAAAAGGCATATTTGCCTCTCAGAGGAAGTATCTACTAGATCTTCTTAAAGAGACAGGTGTACTCGGATGTAGGGCAGCTGAAACACACATTGAACCCAATGTGAAACTTCAACATGCCAAACCAGAAGAGGTGAAGAATAGAGAACAATTTCAGAGATTAGTTGGTAGCCTGATTTATTTGTCGCATACTCGTCCAGACATAGCCTTTGCAGTGAGTATGGTAAGCCAATTTATGCCCTCTCCAAGTCCAGAACACTTTGAGGCCGTGTACAGAATCCTAAGATATTTAAAGAGTGCACCAAGGAAGGGCTTACTATTCGAAAGGCATGGTCACCTACAAATTGAAGTAAACACAAATGCAGATTGGGCAAGAAGTACAATTGACAGAAGGTCAACATCTGGATATTGTACCTTTATTGGAGGTAATCTTGTTACTTGGTGCAAAAAGCAGAATGTGGTGGCAAGAAGCAGTGCTGAAGCCGAATTTAGATTAGTTGCTCACGGAATTTGTAAAGTGTTGTGGATTAAAAGGATCTTAGATGAATTGAAGGTCACAAGTACTTCTCCCATAAAGCTGCAATTGCGATAATAAAGCTGCAATCTTAATAGCTCATAATCCTGTTCTCCATTATAGAACCAAGCATGATGAAGTAGACAAGCACTTCATTAAAGAAAAGCTAGAAAATGGACAGATTTGTATGACATTTATATCTACCGGTGAACAAGTTGCAGATGTTCTTACAAAAGGACTGCCTAAGAAACAATTTGGGAAGTTGATTGGCAAGCTGATTATGGAAGACATTATAAGACCAACTTGAGGGGGAGTGTAGACAAGATCTACTGCTGATACTTAGAAATCATGGCAGATTCTTAAGGATTGATGAGTTGTAATTTATTCATAAATTATAGGCTTAGTCAACTCCATAAAATAGGAAAATTAGTTATATGATTTTTTCCTTTTTTAGCATCTTGTACTGCCTATAAGATCTGTACATGTACATTATTCAATAGATAGAATACTATTTTTTCTCCATATAAATTAAGATAATGTCACAACAAGGCAACATTATTGTTTCTAATAGAAACATCTAGTAACCAAGTTATCACGAAGCAGTAAGATACATACCTTTCCAAATTTGCAGAGAGCAGCGCATTGTGCTTCTGCTTCAGAAGGAGCCTATAGAAAAAACCAAATAAATACTCCAACCATGATTTTGTTTCGATATTACTATATACAAGATTTGAGAAAATGACAGTTTATGAAATAAGAATTAAAAAAACATATATAAATCCAGCAAAAACAAAAGGCAGTGGCAGTTATTTCAAGAAAAAAAAATCTGACCTGGATCACAGGTACTCCCATGAGTCCTAAAAGTTTTTTACAGTCCTCATTATGCTGCTTTGTCACCTATAAAAATTAAAGAAATTTCCAGAACTTCATAAAAGAAGACAAATAAGCAGCTACAGAAAACATTCTCAATTATTATTTCATGGTGATAAGAGCTATTGGGAGAACAGGAAAAAAAGAGTTACCTTTACTGTCCTTTTACTGAATTTTTCGATGTCTTCCTTATTGCCAGTCTGCAGTCATCAAATGGAACCTGGTCATGGGCTGATTGCATCAGAAAGTACAGGAATGATAAACAAGAAAATGGAAAACATACTTCCCTGGCTTGCACCAAATCTTCAGAAGCATCTGCTCTCTTTGCATAACTGCGTCATATTTTTCAGAAACAGTAAGTAAAAAGAAGTATTCAGAGCTAACTTGTTAATTTAACAAAGTAATGGGATTGGTGAAAGAAATTAAGGAAACAGTAACATTAACCAAAAAAGTAGCATTGAATAACAGAATACCGCTTTGCCAACTCTTGCTTCTTCAAATCAGGAGGCTGTCCATCAAACACGTAGCTGAAAAGGCAAGAATGATATGCTATAGTCAGAACAAAAGAATCATTTTAGACATAGCTTTTCCAAGGTTTGAAGATGAAGAAGAAGAAGAAAAATATAAAAAAAGACATTACACAGGCTTTATTCCAGCTTCAAGAAGCCTAATTGTTCGAGTAAACATGCCTTGCAAATGACTACATGAGCAGAGGATCAAGAAGAGAACAATTAACCAACAAGTTAAACAAAGCGTCACCAAAAAAAAGATACATAAACCGTATAATAAAGGAGGGTTATTGAGTAGAAAAGAAATTAGTTATTTATAAGAAGAGAAAAAAATGAAAGAGAGAATCGGTTGAGTGGTTATAAAACCTAGTGACTTCACCAGCTTCATTAGTCAACATTTCAGTGCCGCTTCGTCCTATAACAATCTGCAAGCATTCACCCACAATAAAACAAACATGAGCTAGGCAGCATTGTCAAAAAAATAAAAAGTATTGAGCTTCAATAATTCAGATAACACTATTTTTATGTCGATATGAACTTATTATATCCATTGAACACATCATATCCAATCTGTTAACAAACAAACGGGAGAAGTTTTTAAAAAGAGAGAGAGAAAAAGAGCGAAATACAGACGAGGAACTGATAGATGCTCATGCTGGCGTCAATTGCGATCTTCCGGCCAAAGAAGCTCTCAAATTTCTGCTCTTTCATGGACTTGGGAGCATGATCAGCCAGGAGGTGCGTTAAACCCTAATTGATTGAATTTAAGCAATTAATTAACATTTCGAAGTCAAAAAACCATCATAAATCGACTGAAAACAAGAGTTCCAAACGTGAAATTGTTGAATTTCAAAACAAACCTTAATACCCATTTCGCCCAGATAATCTGCTTTTGGCTTCGACTAGTTGAGGAACAGAATAAGAATAGAGTGGAAGTGATCAAAACGCCAGATTTTAGAACTGTTTAGGGTTTTCTCGTTTTTAGGGTTTTAGGGAAGAGATGACAGAAGACTCATATCCTTCCCGCCAACTTAAAGAAACAAAAAAGCCCGCACTCCTGTTGTTCATAAGTCATGTGAAAACCATTATTATCACACAAGTATCCAATTTCTATCCACGCGAATAAGTTCAAAGAATTTTATAAATAGTGTTAAAGATGCGTAGGCTGAAAAAGTCGGTTTTTAACTTTTTATACGGTCTAAGCTTATTTATAATAAAATTTTAACTTTTAGTTATTCATTTTAATTTTAATTAAAACTAGTGTTACTTTTAATTAGATATTAATTAATCATACTAAAATTTAATATCTAATATTTGTTTCTTTTAATTAAATATCTTAGTTTAAAATAAATGGAAAATCGCTCTAGCATCGCTCAACCCATTGGTGACGGCGGGGAAGTCTCTGCCCAGGATGATGCTGATCGGATTACAAAGAAGGTCAAGAGTCGCGATCATGATGACCCTATTGCCAACTCTACTGTCCATCGTCCCAAAAGTTACAGTGCGGCTACTTCATATTGAAGTCTAGCTTATTTAAGTTACACTTTCTCTCTTCAACCATTCTTTGTAAGTGATCAATTAAGTTCTTAAATATGTTAGCAACGAATATATAAATTAAATTTTTTTATTTAATTTTAAATCTCTAATTAAATATTTTATACCTATAAATCAATATTAGCATCTATGAAGATCATCTAAATATTAGCAATATCAAAGTTATTTCAGCTAGTCCTTTTATGCATAATTTTTTGTTCAATTCAATTATTTCATTATATAATGTTTATACTAGACATAGAGTATGAAACTAGTATCTACTCTGTTTCCTTCTAATCATATTAGTTTTCTATTAGTATTTGATTCTTTTAAAAACATTTGAAATTTAATTTCAGAGTGTCAATCCGTCTTGATCAATGACTTTCAAATTAATAATAATCAACAACTATTGAACATTTTTCCTAATTACTTTTGGTGACTGGTTTAGCCTGATTCTGTTGAGGCTGGACGTTGCTGCTTAGATCCATGAGGTTGGTAGACTTTGGCTCTAAGATACTTGCAAAACAATAAAGGCACACCGGGGGTTGACTGCCGGCAAGTCCCTCTGACGCTCAAGTCAGTCTTTTGAGAGGGTTTTGGTTGCTGAAAACAGAGAAAATTAGGGTTGTAATCTCGTACCTGGATCATGGCCAAATAGTACCTTATATGTAGGGGATAATTGCTAGGTTTAGGTCTTTACGTAGGTCTTGGTATTTGCATGGGAGATGATCACCTACGACTGGGCCGTCGATGTCTGGGCCTGGAATTGGGCCTTGTATGGCCGACCCAACCATAAGCCCCCCTACTCCTCGACTCTGATCAAAGAGAAAGGTCGAAGGAGTACATCAGGATTGTGTGGCTCGTCTGTATGACGACTCGCTATAAGGTCGATCGGTCGGAGATCGATGCCCTATGTGTAACAGCTTCTACTAAGACATAAGACCGGTCGGTTGACTCGCGATAGGACTGGGCGATCGATCGGCTCGCGCTATGCCGGGGCGATCGATTGGATATCTACGTTTAGTCGTGACATTAAGTCTAATTATTACTTGACGATGCGTATTTTCTAGGCGCCGTTTAAAATTTGAAACGATGCGTCTTTCTAACTGCCGCGCAGCTGTTATGCGCTGTCATATGCTGTCAGGCGTGTCCTTTCGACTGTCACGCCGCTTCGGATTTCTAACAGCCCTAGTTCACCTTAGCTTAGATCTCGCCCCGTGTTCATCCTCGGCTCGGATATCACCACGTGTCCGGTGTCGATTAGTACTCCCGTTCAGTGGATACTATAAGTTTGAGAATCGGCAGCCTTCACATCTTTCGTTCTGCATATTTGTTTTTCTCGCCTCTATTCTCTGTGTTCTCATCTCTTTGTTTGCAATCATCGGAGTTTTCTTCTCGCCGCCGTTCAAATCCCAAACACCAATCACTAATCTTAGGTACGTCTTCCTTCCTCTCCTGACCCTATAACTTTTCATTTTTTCATAACCATGTTATCAACCAGTCCTAGAGGTGAGGTTAGTTCTAGGGGCGAAACCGCCGAAAGTGCCTCGCCAATAGTTAGACCGCTTGAAATTACGGCGGAAAGGATGGGAGTGTCGGAGGTGAGGGGGCTTGAGCAAGTCACGGTGAATGACCGAAAGGATGGGCTGGTTGTTGAGGTGCCGCTGCGCGACCCATCGACGATGACTGAAATGGAATTGAGCCGGTTAGTCATCAAGAATAACATCCCTACATCATGGGGACCCAGGCTAGCCTTCGAGAGGGAACGGATCCATAGCAATCTGGGAGGCTTTTTCGCTGTTTCGGACAGCTTTTTCTTGGTCGGCGGTATGCAGCTTCCATACGCCCCGATCATCGATGAAATATGCAGCATCTACCAGTTGAGGCCGAGCCAAATTCCTCCGAACGGCTGGAGATTTATTAACGGCCTGGCCTTGTTGTGCCATCAATTCAGGCGTCTCCCGTCGGTCGGAATCCTGCGCCACTTTTTAAGAATGAACCAGAGTTCAAGTGCCGGGGCTAGGATCCCTCATCTTTAATATAGGGATGCGCGCTATCGCCCAGCTGGGACAGCCTCAAAAGTTCAATCTTGGAAGACGAAGTACTTTTTTGTGAGGCCCCCAAGATCTGCTTTTGAATCCAGGCCGTGGAGATACCCCCTAGCCGAGCGATGGAATGACCTCTCGAGTCTGGTCCTTAGTAGAGAGGAATGGGAGGTGGTCGACCGCATTAAGGCGCTCGGTCGATACGACTTCGATCGCCTCATTCAGGGATATCGCGGGGGGGCCTCGGCCGGTTCGCTTAAAATCGACCCCCCACCCCGAATTAACGGGCTAGGAGAAGGAACTGCTCCCTCTGGTTGACTCCTCGTGGTTGAACTATTTGCTGTATTTATAAGTAGGGATTTCAATTTCTGACCTGCTTTTATTGGTGTGCAGACATGGCAAGGCTCAGCGATTTTGCCGGATCCTCTGACCCCTCCAGAGGCTAGCCGAAAGCCAAGAAATCGAAGACAAAGAGAAGGGAGGTCAGCACCGAGGTCGCTCAACCGGCGGTGCCCGAGCAGGATGCCGCTCAGCCTACTGCTCCCGAGGCGTCTGCAGCGCTCGTCCTGGCGGCTGTCCCCGAACAGCCAGCAATGATGACCCGGTCGGCGAGTGAGGGCCTGGTGGTCATAGAGGAGGAGGAAGAGGTGGAGCGACCTCTTAAGAGGAAGAGAACCGTTCGGGTTATCGACTAACCACCCTGCCCCTCAGATAAAGGCAAGGGGAAGGAAAAGGAGAGGAAGAAAGACAAGGAAAGAGTGGGCGACCGGCGCTGGGAAGTGGGTGTCCACTATCCGTCAGGATGAGACTGCGTCGATTGGGGACTTCGATGTGGCTCTTCATATTACCGAGAAGGTCATCCCCCCTACGGCCGAGAAACTTATAGATTCGTTGAATAATAAAGAGCTGTCGGCCCGTCTCGTCCGTAGCTGTGTGAGGGATCTGGTGTATGCCTTTGCGATGCGTAAACGTGTCGAGCAGCTAGGCTCGACTTCCCTAGCGCCGGATCGGGAGGTGACAGATTTGCACGAGCAGGTCCGTGTTTTGAGGGCTAAGCTTTCAGATGCCAAGGAAGAGAAGGACGTCTTACGGGCTCAACTCTCTTCCTTGGAGGAGGAGAGGACATTTTGGGAAGAGGACAGAGGCATTTTGAAGGCTCAACTCGCTTCGGGGGAGGAGGAGAAGAGCCGGGTCTGAGGAGTGAGGCGCTCACTGCCAAGTCTAGGGCAAAGACGGCACAAGAGCTCCGATCCAAATTCTTTCAAGATTGGCAAGAGGCGGTGGATGGCAAGATAAGGGCTGAGAAGGAGCTGAAGGAGTTGCAAAGCTCTATAAAGGAGGAAAGAATTGCTGCGGTCAAGCGATGGAAAGAGCGGTATTTACAGGGGGAGTGCCATGAGTATGCTTGCGACTTGGCCCTTTCCATCTTGAAGAGCTGTCACAGCGTTTGCGTTCCTGGCGGGTCGGATCGTCCTTCCTTCGAGGATTACGCCGAACCGATGATTCCCACCGGTCTCGGCCTTTCTTTGGAGGAAATGAGGGAGATAGTCGAGGGAGAACGAGAGGTGGTTCCCGATGAAGAGCTGGACCTTAGCTCGGACGAGGAGGAAGAGCAATCTCACGGGGGTGCCTCTCCGGTTCTTCCTGCAGACTCTGATCCTGCCTCGGTCGCTCATCCGACCTCCCCTCCTGCCGATCCAGCTGTTTTTCCTCCTGATCCTGTCTCAGTTGTTATGCCGGCCCCTGAAGCTGCGTTGCCGACCTCCGAAGCTACTTCTCCAGGACCGGTTGTTGGCTCTTCCCCTCCTACCGAGGGATGATTTTTTGTTTTTTCTCCTTTTGAAGCCCATCTGGTCGGGCTTGTGACCAGAAAAATACAAAGGAAATAAAAGACCTTGTTTTTATCCTTCATTGCCTTATTATCTTTGTGAATGACGCTTTAAACTATTATTAGCTTTATATGGAAGATTGCCTTCTCGAATTGCATGTAACGAATTAGCACGTTCGATATAAATCGATGGGTCGTTAGGTTTGAAAGAATTCGAGCGATCCAAGATTCTGTTCTTGGCATCGCCTGGTTCCAAGATCTCGTTTGGAAACCTGGCCGAGCGGTGTTGAGGCCGAGCGATCCGAGATTCCGTTCTCGGCATCGCCTAGTTCCAAGATCTCGTTTGGAAACCTGGCCGAGCGGTGTTGAGGCTGAGCGATCCGAGATTCTGTTCTCGGCATCGCCTGGTTTCAAGATCTTATTTGGAAACCTAGCCAAGCGAAGAGGCGTGGTTCCTTGAAATCAATAAAACCTTGAGGTCCCGGGTTCGACTCCCGCATTCCCCACAGAGGGCTAAGGATCACCTTGCGCACCAGAGGGGACAAAACCAGGGGCGGGGGACCACCCAAACCAAGCGTATAGCACTTATTGTTAGTTTTATTAATGGTTCATGTCTTATTGATGTATTGGACTCAATATTAGTGATGATTATTTTCTCTTGTCATATTAGTGTGCTCGACATAGTGATAGTGATTTTTTTTTCTTATTTCATTTGTCGTTAGACTTTTTATCATGTTGAATAACTAATATTTTATATTAATTGTTAATAGTTTATATTATTACAAATTTATTGGTTAATGATAAAAGTAAAAATAAATAATTATTTATAAAATATGAATTATAAGTTAAAAAAATGAAAGATTAATCAAGTTGTTTATTAGTACTGATAAATAACAAATTGATTTATTAATTTTATTAACTTATCATATTACATATTATTATTTATTTAAAATTTATAAATAAAATCCTATGAAGACTATGAATACTAGTACTTACCCTTCTCCTATTATCTAGCCTAAGAATTGATTTAGATTTTTACTAAAAAGAAACTAAAATTAAGGCAATTAAAATAAAATAGGTAACGAAGTTGATATTAAGAATTAGTATCTAGGGTTCGAATCTCCCTAAACTCTTAACAGATTGATCTCTTATCATGCATTTCTTTTGTTGATTAGTTAGACTATGGAGACTCCTATGATATGTTAGTAATTGACCTTGAGTCTATTAACAATTAATCTTAAGGTCTTCAATCGAATTACTTAGGTTAAATCTTATAGGATTGCATTACCGTTACCAATTTATGAGTTTCTATATTAGGTTTGGCCCTAATATGGAAGATTTATGTCATCCTATCTCTAAGGTTGCAATCAACTTCTTCTACTTACGATAGATCTATTCTTAGTAGGATTTCTTAGTCTCTACGAATGAAATCAGATCATGATATAATATTCTTAAGTTATTATAATATAAATAAAAGACATAATTAGATCACAATATATCAAACAACCAATTGCATTAATAAAAGAATCAAATCATGTCAAAGTATTAGCATAAGGTTCATTTAACCTAAATACTAACTAGACATTTAATTACATATGATTGAATAGGAAATCAAACATACATAAACAGGAATACGAATCGAAAACAATGGGTTCATAATTTTAAATCTTTATGATTGTCTTTTATCGAATGTCCTCGAGATGTAAAGGCTTGATATTGAACTCTAATGGAGCTGTCGATGATTTCTTTGTATTTTCTGCTTCTCTAGTCCAAAATTGCATCCCCCACGTCTTTCTCCTGAATTGCCAACAAAAATGTCTTTTTATCACAAAACTTAGGGTTCTAGGAGATGCAAGGTCTCTTGCACAGTCATGCATCAGACCGTGCATAACCAAAATTGTCTGAACATTGCGAAAGTACACGACCTCGTAAAGCTGCACTAGTCAGATGCACGACTGTGCATTCCTTCTGGTTTTTGACCTTGATATCTTCATATTTAGGTCATAATCTCTTCACATAAACTGTGGATCTTCTCTCTGTTTTCCAATGGATCCTCTTTCACTTAAAAAAATGCTTTGTAGTTAAAGTTATGGGCTAAAAACCAAGGTAAGGTTAAATCAGGCTGAGACAAACTTCGTATCTAATTCTCAACCTTTTTAGCCCCTAACATTTTGGGCCTTGAGTTGTACATAATAATTATGTAACAAGATGTTAGCTTGAATTTGAGCTTTTGAATCACCTCACTTGGATCTCATAAGCCTCAGATATGTCCATTTAAAGCTTCAGTGGTTAGGCTGCCAATTCTGCATAAATAAGTTTTAATTTGAACAAACGGTTGCTAATCTAAACGAATTCAAACAACTATGAATTTGGGCTTTAAGAAAATCTTGAGATGTCCTCTAATTATTCTCTGAAGATGAAGTTTAGATTCAGACTCTCCATTGATGTTAAAAATTATGCACAACTTCTGTGCATCAAATCTTTGTTTTATGTAGTGTTTTCATCTTAATTCTTCTCCTTTAAGCCCGTGAAGGTAATTGTAATCTATGAAAGCACTTGAAGTGAATTAAGTACCAAATATAGGATACACGTATAAACTATAAAGCAAAATACATCAAACATGGGTGTAAAAATATAGTCAAATATCCATCTATTAAACATCCCTATACTTATGCTTCTACTTATCTTCAAGCAAACAATAATCAAAATTATAAATTTTGCAACATCAATCAATCATGAATCTCCACCTGTCCATTCATAATATATATCATAATGTCCTATTGAATCAAATTAGCATACAATTAGATTCAAGTTTTCCTAAAATTAACTTCCTAAGCAATATTAATAGTAATCACATCAACAATTGCATTGAAATCAAAAGTATATCCCTTTACACCCTCACCAAGATTTTGTATATCTCTTTACACCCTCACCAAGATTTCACTTGATGCACTCAAGTGTTTAGGGTGAAAAACATAAAAACTCTCGATCAGTAAATAGTATAACTCTTACTATATGGTTACAATAAAATCACATCTCCACCACTTATGTACAAACTAGAAACAAAAATCAAAAGGTCTTTATAAGGTTGTAACGAGGTTTAGGTGTGATATGATTGGGACAATAAAAGTGTCAAACTGAAGGAAATTTACTCAAAGAAATAGTACAAGACTTGTTTACAAAACACATAGGTCCTTTCATCACAAATATATTGATACCACTTACTTACTTATTTATTTATTCTTATTTTTCTTTCTTTCCTTTTTTTCTTCTTTCTTTTTTCCAAAATATTCCAATCTGTACGTCAATCGAACAAATATTGGACCTTTCACAAATTTAAAGTCTAAACAAGTAAATAATATAAATGTTGGACCCCGTTTCTGGAGTCCAACATCTGGAGTCATAAACCTTGTGCTTATTATCCTGCAGGGTCATTAGCCATCATTCCATATTGGTAGTGTGCCCACACCGGTCAATCACCAAAATTACAAATCAAATTCTTCAAGACAAATATGGCTCTAAGCCTCTAGTTTGAATTGAAGTAAGAATCATCTTAATCAGAGTTTTACAGCTCAAGATATGCTTAAAAAGCTAAAGCGTGCACTTACCCCAAACAAGCTCTCCCAACCGACTTCTCACTGTCTCTCCATCAAAATTTCTCAAATAAACTCCAAAAGATAAAAAATTTTATTGAGAGATCGATACATGTGTTAGGAATCCATTGGTTTAAGAATCACTTCATTTGGAGGTTGGATGAGGAAGTTATGCCCGAAAGAATCGAGCATGTTTATACCTTCAATCAATTTGTACCTATCTTGGCGCGATTGCCATAACTTTCAATATAGATGTCAGATTGAGTTCGTTTTTGAACCATTTGAAAGAACACTTCTAGATCTAAAATTTCATGAGACCACAAAGTGAGATTCTGCCTCTAAAATGGTCAAAAATTGAAATTTCCTGAAGCTATCCGTGTATGTCCGTTTGACAGACATTATCGGGCCTGTGAGCACTTTTTCACCCGAGAAGATCCGTTAAACGGACATGGGTGATGCTAGGGGTCATTTTTGACCCGAGAAGGTTCGTTTAAAGTACGTTTAACGGACATAGGGGTTCCCCAAATCCCTCCAAAGCCCCTCCAAAGCTTCCTACATCCAATCTAACGTCATATACACTCAATATCTCCCCAAATTCAACTCTTCTAGTGCCAAATCACTTTATAACAACTCAAACACCAAACTTATCTCACAACATTCTCAATTCTTAACTCATTTGGTTCATCAAAACCACAATTTTCTATCATTCATCATAGCTGTCCCACACACAAATTTTATGCAACATCATAACTTGTAACAATCATATCTTTCCATTTTGATGTCCAAAAATTACAAACTTTATATTGTTTGAAAGCTAGAAAGATCATCTACAACTTCCAAGAAGACAACTTTTACCAATTCTACCTAGATAATTCCAGAATTTCCCTTGAATTCCGAACACAATCCTACCCTTATGAAAATTGAAAAATAACAATGTAAAAATTTGAAAAGCCATAAACAACCATAATGCATATGTATTTCATTCGCATCAAAATAAGAGTTTTACAA
>JAOTBA010000007.1:14705388-14718743 GCA_025629845.1 Erythroxylum squamatum | reverse complement strand
TAGAACAGAATAATGGCTGCCCCCAATCTCTTGGTTGGATCCCCAAAAATTCCCTATCTTCCTCTTAGTTTGTGCCTTGTTGAATGCATCTTAGTGTTTGTAATGGATAAGTTAATGCTAGTGATCAAATTGGATCAAGTATAATCTCAATATCAAACACAACTAGGCAGATAAAAGAGGATTAACACAATCACCAAACGACATATATAAAACTTTATTTATTAAAGCTCAGTGTTCTACATCGACCAATCCATAACACAATGTATAGTTCAAGACTTGATCAAACTCTAATCAAGAAAATCCAACTACAAGACATAAATCCTAACTCAAAAATTCATAACAATGTAGTCAAACACTAATGAACTACTCCCCTTTTGAAGCCCATGAACTCAAGTCATCACCACATCTTCAAGAGGAAATGGTGCCTAGCCAAGCATCACTCCGGGAGCACTTACAACTGTAGACATACCCTTAGCATCCATGGCAGTAACAACAAATTGATAAGAGCGACAATGAAGCGCAATAATCTTGTTGAAGGATGAGAGTTGAGAGAATGTATGGTGGAATGTTGGCCCTCTCTTCTGTCGAAAAGTCTCTTAATAACCTAATTTGGCATGATTTTAAACGTTGGATCGCGGGTTGGGTCAGAAAAGTGAGAGATTTTTCTAAATATGTTCGGGTTTTTTGACATTTTGCCGCGGCGTACTTTTCTCGAATGGTTTTGTGCATTTTCTGGATCCTTCGCCGCGGCGGAAGAATTAATCTTCACCTCGGCGAACTTTTCCCAAAAGGTGAGGCTAGATTCCTCGCTCTTCGCCCCGGCGACAGATGGGCTTGCCGCGACGAACTTTTCCCAATAGGTTTTTTCTCCTGTAGACTTCAATTCAGCACATTGACTCCCTTCTCCTTAAGGTTCCTACAATCAAAATAGCAATTTGCAGTATCAATTGTTCTTATAAAAATCAAGGAATGTAATTAATACCAATTGTGACAATTTTTACTATCAAATTGCATAAAATAAAAGTACACACTCAATGATTAAATTAAGCACAAAATCAAGATTTAGGAGTTAAAAAGCATAGTAAAGGTCATGAAAGTGTTGCCAATTTAGATAATAAACTTGGGCTCAATCAGTAATAGATATAAATTGGTGATTTATCAGAGATAAATCTCTGGATGGACTGGGATGACTTTGATGATACACACCTAAATTTATGTGACAGTAAACATGTCTACTACGTCATCGAGTTTTGGTAAATAGAACATTATGACCCAAAATTTACAATATTTTTCAAGCTTAGAAGAGTTACCCCGTTAGCCAAACTGGAGGACAGCCATCGTATTCAAGTAAGAGATAGAGGTCGGGATTAGTCGCGTCTGCGTTTACATTTGTATTTTCTTTATTTTGTATTTGACTCTTCCGCAATTATTATAACTTGTGTATTCGAATATTTCTGTTTTGTAATAACTTTCCAAATTGGAAATGTTTGTAAATGATTTTGCAATGTAATGAAATTATGACTATAAGTATTTTGTATTTGTAATGGGCCTAAATGGCTATTGAAATTCTGGTGACTGTATTGTTGTGATTGAAAAAGTTTATGAATAAAGTGGGCTCGATTTGATTACTAATTTCCGCATATGTGTGTTGTTTTAAAAAAAATTGTAATGAGATTTTATTGACCGGCTGTTATAGCATGTCACTCTTACGGGATACGTACTCGGATATCACTCAGGATGTCAGGTACGTGTCTTGTAGGAGTGGGGTGCTACATATACCATGAATTATATGTTTCCAACATAACTATAAATCTAATTATGCTACATAATTAGTGTGAATAGTTTCTTCTAATGAACATGATATTCTTATTGAAAGTGTTTTGCTACTAAACACATTTTAAGTATTTCAAACCATTTTGCTCTAATTTTGTCTTATAGACTCATATGATTCAAATGCTCTTCTCCCCTTTAGGAAGTTCAATTAACTCCTAAATAATATGGCTTTTATATGGATGTAGTTTTATCATCCATTACTTTTCTTGATTTAGAATGATGAAAGCTATGCTATGCATATATGGATGTAGTGACTCTTCTTATGTAAGGCTTGGAAATATGCTATGCATATAAAGTTTGAAGTTGAAATTGTTTTAATTACTAATAAATGAATACAAGATGAACTATATTGTAATTTGCAACTATATTTACAATTAATAATAATTTCTTTTAAAATTGAAAATATATAGAACAAATTTACTATATTAAATACAAAATTCCTTTATTTTGCAAGCTCTGTTTTGTGTTAAAAAGCATCTATAATTGTCCAATATCCTCTTTCTTTATAGTTTGCAATTGTCAGCCAATCCAAGTAAGTCATCTAACCCATTTACTATACGTTTTGCTTTACTAGTTGGAGTATTTGTGAATTTTTTTTTGTGAAATTATGAGTATCATTGATCATAGCATAAAGTTTTAATTATTAGTAACTTTTATTGTCACGTGACAATTGAACAAGGATTTCATTTAATATGGGTATTGTTTGAAACATTGAGGCATAATAAACCCTTAGGATGATATATAGGCTGGAAACTAGTGATGCAACTTCGATAAGGCTTTTAGGTGAAAAGTTCCACAAGCCTAGGAGCCACAGCGAGAAGTCCCTTTCTTGATTCACAGGTATAAACAACGCCACGTATCTTAATTAATAGTAACTTTTAGTGTTACGTAATTTTGAATGAGAAATACATTAAATAATTCAATTATCTTCTTTAATTGTATAGCTATATGGATAAAAGTTGGATGTCTCATCAAAAATGGTCTATTGAATACATAGGAGTTAAGAGTTTTATGCAATTTGTACAACATCAATGGGTGATGAATGTTGTATTGTTGTCCTTGCATCGATTGCCTAAATGTCGACTTTCAAAGTCAAGATATGGTATATAATCTCTTGCTAATCTATGGCATAGATAAATTCTATAGTCCATTGCTTTATTATGGTGAACGTAAGGAAGCAAGTTGTAGTAGAAGTAGTGGTACAAGTTACGATGATAGTAACAATAATGATGTAGATCATTGTGATGCTAATGATGATGGTGATGATGGGATTAGCAAGATGTTATACAAATATGGGAATTTTATGGAGACTATTAATGAAACATGTATGCCTAACATAATTGGTAGTATAAATAAAGATAATTTTGGGAAGTTATTGAAAGATGCTCAAGAAAAATTATATCCAGGGTGTCAAATTTCTCACAACTATCTTTTTTTGTCAAGTTGTTGCAATTGAAGGTCTATAATAAATGTAGTAACAAGTCTTTTAACATATTAATTGACTTACTTAACGATGCATTACCTGTTGGATACAAATTGTTGAAATCTTACTATTATGCAAAGAAATTGTTAAGGGACCTTGGATTAGGATATATTTCAATTCATGCATGTAAGTATGATTGTGTTCTATTTTGGAAGGAAAGTAAAGATGTTCAAGAGTGTCTGATTTGTGGTACATCAAGGTGGCAAGTGGACGATGGGATAGGGAAAAAGATACCAAATAAAATCCTTTGATACTTTCTTATTAAACCACAACTACAAAGACATTTTATGTCACAAAAAACAGCAATGGATATGAGGTGGCATAAAGAGAAATGCATTGATGATAACATTATATGTCATCCAGCAGACTAAATGGCATGGAAAGAATTTGATAGAAAGTTTCCATGGTTTGCACAAGATTGTCGTAATGTTCGACTTGGATTGGACTCAGATGGATTTAATCTTTTCAGTACTATAAGTACTTCATACAGCATGTGGCTGGTAATTCTAGTCCCAAACAATTTACCTCTATGGAAGTGTATGAAGGAGATTTTTATGTTATTGTCTTTGCTTATTCCTGGTCCTATTACTCTCGGTAAGGATATTGATGTCAACATGGAACCGCTAATTGATGACTTAAATGATCTGTGGGAATTTGAAATACAAACTTTTGATGTTGTTCAAAGTGAAACATTTAGAATACATGTCATTTTTTGTGGACTACAAATGATTTCCCAACTTATGGGAATTTGTTTCAGTGGAGCACTAAAGGTTAGATGGCTTGTACTATGTGTAATAATCAAACTTATTCAATGAGGCTACGAAGTAAAATATGTTATACAGGTCATGTTCGTTATTTGAACATGGGCATAGATGACGAAGAAGTAAATTGTTTAATGGAAAAGCAGAATTAGGTTAAGCTCTGTTGCAGTTGTCCGGTAATGATATTGTTTACCAGCTATCACATTTGGGTGACATTACACCTGAGAAACTGATAAGTCAAATTATTCGTATATGATTTTGGGATGAATTGGAACACATTTAACTTATCTCGATGTAAATTTAGAGCTTTCTTTGGTTATTTCTCACACATTTCAACTTTGTTGCTTAAGAGGTGCAAATGGATAGATTTTGAGCATGAGGCATAACTTTTACTGTGGATGTCAAATTAAGTTCATTCAAGTACACTTTCGAAGAGGAATCCGAGTTCTATAACTTATGTGAACACTCCGAGGAGAGATTTCGTCGTCTAAAGGGTCAATATTGCACGTTTTTGTAAAGGCCCAGGGTATGTCTGCTTAATGGACATTGCCTGGCCAACTCCACTCCAGAGACCCAAGAAGGTCTGCTAAATGGACATAATATCTGCTTAATGGACATTGCCTAGCCAACTCCACTCCAGAGACCCGAAAAGGTTCGCTTAGTGGATATAAAGTTCACCTAACAGACTTTTTCGGCCCAAGGATGATCTGCTTTCCCCTGTTTAGCAAAAACTAGGTTTCTTTGAGCCCAAGACACTATAAATACTCATTTTAGGACCTAAAATAGGGAGCTGGACACTAAAAATGAGGCTGCAACATAAAGTGGCACCAAAAAAGAGACAAAAAAGAAGTTTTGGAGGATTGCATCAAGCATTGGAAGCAATCTTGTTTTGTGTTCTCTACCTTCTCTCTCTACTCTTTCTTGGATGTTGATTGTATTTATTTGTATAGATTCTACTGTCATGTTCTGGAGCTAAACCCCATTTAAGGTAAGGGATGTAGCCTATTTGGGGGATTGATTTGTATTTTATGGATTAAATGGTGTTGAATGAAAGTTCTTAGGTTATGTTTATCTTTCTTGCATTTCATTATTATCTCTATGCTTTATCACCATAGATGCAGTCTTAGGAATCATATGATAAACTGAGAGATGGAGTATGATTTATGCACTAGGAAGATAAAACACATTTGATTTAGAGATAGAGATATCCTAAACTAGTGTGATAACTTGTGGTTGCTTGTTCTTAATGAATTTGACTAGTGAGTTTTCTCATTGAGAAATGGTAATCAACTAGCTAGGAATTCTCATATTTCTTAAGAGAGTATATGAGTAAAGTTATGCAATTGTTATCATAACCTATCATTCAATCAATTTCATAATTTATTAATCAATATCTTTAATTGGTGAACCCCAAAGCTCTAAGTCTAAATCATCAAATCACCTTTTTTTGCTATTTCCAGTATTTACTTAGAACTTCCTTGTTTAATACACTTTTGTAAGATGTCGGCTTTTTTGTTCTCTTTCTTTCATATTCTTAAATAGCAGTTTAGAGTCTTATGGTTGTTTCTAGGGTTTCCTTACTTAATTGGGTTCCAAAAATAGCCCTAAAACATTAAAAGACAGAAGAAACTCATGTGCTAGAAAAGTTGAAATTCGTTAGAATTTTTGGCTAGCAGATGCACAATCTGATGTACGGTCGTGTATAAAACTGTGCATCACCAAAATTACTGAAAACCTTGAATTTGCACAACCTAAGGGACGTGCACAGGATGATGCAAGGTCGTGCATCTCTTATGTGCTTTGAATCTTGGTTTTGTGTTGTGTTTTCATCTAAATTCTTCTCGTTTCTTTAATTTCCTATTTCCATACACTCACGAACACATCAAAAACCTCATGAAACATAAATTTAAGATCCAATTCTTGCTTTAAACCAAGCAAACACTTAGAATACATAAAAACACTCACATTAACAACCCTATAAATACAATAAGCATTTAATAAACACCTAAAAACCTATATCAAAACATAGTATAAACTATACCTATCAACAACCCCACATTTAAATTTTTTCTTGCTCTTGAGCAAATACAAAAATAAAGGGAAAAAGCCAAACTTAAAACACACAAGCATACATTAATGCAATATGCAATAATGAGATAATAACATCAAGCTTTATGGAATCAATTTAACTATAGACATCAATCATTCAATTTGTGCAACACACTAAGCTATGCATTTCATGGTTAAGCACTTTGAATTGAATATACATATTAATCAAAACATTAACATCATATTCATTCACCTATAGCACTTGTACACACACACTTATAATTTTCTGTAAATCAAAATTAAAACTATCACTTAGTATCCCTTCATGAAATTTTTTTTTATTTTCAAAGATCAGTGCGATTTATTTATCAAAACACCACTTTTAATTTTCTTTAATGTTAACCTAGTCTTTTGACATGAAAGCAAACATCGTGTCATGAATGTCCCCCAGTACTTAACTAGGCCACATTTTATTAATTAGTTAATTGGAATGTCAATCTAGCCTTTTAATGCGAAGACAAACATTTTGTCGTGAATGCCCCCAATTGCTCAACTATATCACATTCTCAACTAGCTACCAGCTTCATTCATGACCTAATATTTTTTTCAAAAGGGCCAGTAAAATAGTTATTTATTAACACACACTTTTTTGTTTAATTCACATAGCCTACCTCATTTCGTTTTAGTCAATCATCCTTTCGAAATGTTACTAATGATGCTAACTCATTCAATTGACTTATAATTATAAATGTATATAACAAATTTCCTAAAGTGAACAAAATGAATGTCATATCCTGATTAACATGCATATTCATCCAAAGGTACTTAAAACATAAAGTTCATAAGTCAATAGGCCTTTACAAATTGAATAACCATGTTCAAATCTACACTATTCCATCAAATTATTGCCAGCGACACATTTACACGTATGCAACATATGTTCAGATAATGTTAACCAAATCAAAACTACTAAGACAATATGATATGCAAAAGTCACATACATGACATGTCAATGCGCAATCCTTCCTACTTTTAGACAAAACATTATCCTCAATGTAAGAAAAGCAAACAACATATAAATGAATATAACAAGAAAATAAATAACAGAAAGAAATGGGTAAGAGCATGGAACCCATTAAGGAGATCGAGGTGGTGATAGTGTGGGTGATGAAATTTGGAGACCTTCTAAGCTATAAAATTCCAACACTTCACTCCCTACAAAATAACCATAGAATTTAAAAGGAACAAAGTACAAACAAATTAAATAGACAAGAAAATAATAAAATAGCAAAACCCTAATTCTTGGGTTGCCTCCTAAGTAGTGCTTAGTTAACGCCATTAGCTAGACGTTCTTTTCCTTCTATACTCAACCTGGGTCTATTATGAGTGGCTTGCTTCCACCACGTTGCTCAATTTCAATTTAGTAAAACATATAAATAAGCTACATATTGTAAGATAATAATAAGGACATAATTAATCAAATTAAGAAAACCTAGTAAGTTTAGTAATGTCCTTTTTGATAACAAACTATCAATAAAATAGAGAATGGTGAAACTCCCTAAATCTTTAGTTGAATCTAATATTTTTTCCTCTAAGAATATGAATTGTTCCTATTCTTCTTCAATCACCCTCATCCCCTTTTCTTCTTCTACTTTTTAAACAGAGACTTCTTTATATGCTTCAAGCTTTATATTTGTCATCATCTATTATTCTTCCTCTAGCTCCTTTAAAGATTCGACTACATCAATTCTCATGAATGAGTTGCCCTCCTTCAGATTCTTTAATATCTTATTCATATTAAATTTCAATTGTTCATCACCAATTAGAAGGATGAGATTTTCTTCATGGATGTCTACTAAAGCTCTTCTAGTGTTTAGCAATGGTATGCCAAGAATTAGTGGAAAATTTTGATCCTCTTCAAAGTTTAGCACTATGAAATCAATAAGAATGATAAACTTGTCCACTTCTACAAGTACATCCTTCACCATACCAAATAGTTTCTTTATCAATTGATATGCCAACTGAATAAACATAGAGGATTGCTTCATACCACCTAGCCCCAATTTCCTTAAAATCGATAAAGGCATAAGATTAAAATCCTCACCTAAGTCACATAAATATTTTGAAATTTCTAAATTACGAACTACACAGGGTATTGTAAAACTCCCCAAATCTTTCAACCATGAGGGAGTATGGTTGGTAAGTAAGGATCTGCAACTTTTCGTCATAGCTACCATCGAATTGTAATCCTAAGTCTGCTTGCTTGATAATATATCCTTGAGAAACTTCACGTACGTAGATGTCCTTTTCAAAGCTTCCACAAAGGGCAAGGTAATTTGCAATTTCTTCAACTTTTCTACTAACTTTGTAAATTGTGTATCTAATTCGTTATTTTGAAGTTTTTATGGGAATGGTATTTTGGTAGGTAAGGGGGAGGAGGAACATAAGGAAGTCTTTTTCTTTTCTTCGTCCTTTTTCTTCTTCACTTAATCCTCTATAAGATGGGTTTTAACTTGTTCTTCTTCTAGTTCTTCTAGCTCCCACTCCTAAGTGTGATAGCCTTAAATTGCTCTCTTAGATTTACTTCCATATTGCTTAGCAAGCTTTCCACACTTCTTGTATAGAATTCATTGGCAAACTGGACCAGTTGAACCTCTAAATTATGAATAGAAGAGAGTCTTCAATATTTGCTTGAAATTTTCTTCTAGACTCGTGAGCTTGTTGCTAAAATCTTAGTAGGACTTGATTTCCCATTGAAGTTCCTACATTATTAGACCAGAAGAAATTCGAGTGATTCTGCCATCCAGTATTGTACATGTTCTAACAAGGATCATTACTTCCCCGATCAACTTGTGCTTCCATTAAGTTGAATTGTTGTACTTTGTTGTTTTCCATTAAAAAGCAATTAGTTATGATATGGCTCTCTCATTCGTATAGGTCGCATCCTTGTTGAATTGCTTTGAATGAAGAGAAAGAGGCAAATGTTAGGCTATTCAATTGCTTGGTAAGGTTATCAATCTTAGCCTACAATGTTGTCACTGAATTTGTAGCAATCATTCCTTTTGAATCTTTAAAAATTGACTATTGTCTACTTCATTCTGATGTTTAAAGACAACTATTATTTGTCACCTCTTTAAAAAAAATTGGGTGTGGCTTGCACTATTGGTCGTATAATTCTTTAATGATAGGCATTGAACCCTAGCCTCATGAAGTCCATAAGGGTCCTTTGCTCTCTATGATACAATTCCTCCACCATAGTTCTTTTTATGTCTTCCTAATGCTAAAATCCCCATCAACGACTCCAAAAACTTGTTAATCAAGTTTTCAAGGCTTATAAGTATATGAATCATATCTTGTATCGAAAGGTATCGATCCCACGAGGAATAAGTAAAACTAATTGTACCTAACTTTGTCTAAGGTAATAAAAGACGATTTGAGTGAAATAATAAAAGAAAATTAAAACAATTAAATAATAGTAATCAAATAATGAATATCAAGTTTCCACAATTATTTAAGGATGATCAATGATGAATGTATAGGATCAATTCTTTTGTTAATTTGTTCCCCTAACGATTATTGATTCAATTATATATCGATCCTAGATTTTCTAAAGGGTTGATTACTCTCTCTCAAGACTCAACCAACTAACCCTAATTGATTATCCCTAATTGAATAAAAAAATTCCAGCTTCTTTAACCTCTTGATTCACAAAAAGTTCCTAGCGTTTCAACTAGATTTGAAGCTATCTATTGAATAATCAAGTTCTCACATAAGATCTCTCTTCAAATGATAATTGATTTATTAATCGCGTGACTTATTAAACTACCAAATATCATTGCATCATTTAATCAAATTACTTTTGACTCACTCTCTCGATTTGTTATCAAAGTATATGCATGCATAATTAACACAACACCAAAATATTGTATTGAATCAATAAAGTTCAAAGTCACAAAATAACTACGGAATAAACCTAATATGGAAAATAGAACATCATAAATGTAATAAACATCTGAAAATTTAGATTACAAATCAAGTGTGATGAAAATAATAAAAGAGAAAGAAAGAAAAACTCTATTTGGAGCTTAGTCTGGAAAATAAGAAATCTGGACATTCTTCTCGATCTTCCTTGCTTGATCCACTTTGGTAAGATAAAGATTGCGTTTCTTTTTATGTCTTTCATGTTCTTAAATAGTATTTTAGGGTCTTAGGGTTGTTTCTAAGGTTTCTTCACTTAATTTGATTCCAAAAATAGCCTAAAAACATATAAAAAAAACCAAAGAAACTCACATGCTAGAAAAGTTGAAATTTTCTAGAATTGTCGTGCATCATACCATGTATTACTAAAATTACTAAAAATTAGGAAATGGTATGGCCTATGAGCACGTGTAAGGATGATGCACATTTGTGCGTCTCTGTGCTTTGAATCTTCATTTTGTGCCACATTTTCAACTAAATTCTTCTCCTTTCTTCAATTTCCTATTTCAATACACTGACAAACACATCAAACACCTTACAAAACATAAAATTAAGATCCAATTCTTGCTCTAAACCAAAAAAAAAACTTAAAATACATACAAATACTCACATTATTAAAATTCTAAGCCTATACATATGTTAATCATCTAATAAACACCTAAAAACACACTAAAACACCTATTAAAACGTAATATAAACTACATCTATCAAAGAACATATAAGCCAAAAGGCTTAGATTCATAAGAAGTTACTCTAAATCTCTATCACAATAAAAACTCAATAGGAAGAAAACCCTCAAGTATTAAAGAAGTCTTCTTAACTTCCTAAGTCAAGAATATAAAATAGTGTTGTCAAATTTGACAAGGTTAGATAGAGCACGAATCTGTAGACTTATTATAGTTCATTTATAAATAAATATAGATCAACCTTAGCTCTATAGCTTTATCAAGTTCATTTAAATTAAATCCTAAAACAAGTGGAGATATAATAGGACTAATATGCTTATCAAGTTCATTAAAATGAGCTATAAATATTCATTAAGATAAAATATTATTTCAATTTATTTAGTTTTATCTAAAGCAATAAGGCTAGACTTGATAGATGCATATTTGACTATATTTTTAACCCATATTTGATGTATTTTGCTTGATATTTTATACTTTTGTTGTATATTGGTACTTAATTTGCTCCAAATGTGTATACAAATTATAATTGCCTTCATGGACTTAAAGGAGAAGAATTTGGACAAAAACACAATATAAAACGAAGTTTCAACAGTAGAAGGGAAGCAAGGCTGTGCATCTACTCATGCACTTCTCTTAAGCCTTACAATTTCATAATTTTTAAAGAATTCAGTGATGCATAGTCTAGTGTACAGCCATGTACAAGACCGTCTATCAACCAAAACCCTATAATTCTATATATAAAGAGGTTAATTGAGACTTGAGAGGGAAGAAAATGTGAGGGGGCAATTCCAAATGCTGAGACCATTCTCAAGGGGAAATTTTGGTCCGAAGAAGCAGAAAACATAAAGATTTCATTGAAAGATCCATTGGAATACAAGATTAATCCTCTATATCATGAGAATATTTGACAAAATACAATCAGGGAGATTTAGAATTGTGATTCCGTTGTTTTCAATTCGTTTTTCTTTCAATGTATGCTTGATTTTGTGTTCAAACATGTGTAACTAAAAGTCCTATTAGTATTTAGGTTAGATGAACCTTATGTTCATACTGTAATATATTTTGATTCTTTTATTAATACAATTAGTTTGGTTGATTATTTTTATCAGATTATGAGTTTTATTTATTTTCTAATAAACCCGAGAATATTATATCATAATCTAATTTCTTACGTAAAGATTGAGAAATCCTATGTTTGAATAGATCTATTGTAATTAGGAGGAGTTAATTGCAACCCTAGAGATAGGATGACATAAATCTTCTGAATTACGGTCAAACCTAATAGAAGGACCTATAAATCGGTAACGCAATCCTATAAACTTTAACCTAATTAATTCGGTTGCAAACCTTAGGAATTAGTTATTAGTAGACTTAAGGTCAACTATTAGCATATCACAGGAGTCTCCACTATCCAATAAATCAACAAAATAATTGCATAATAAAAGATAAATTTTTTAAGGGCTTAGGAGGATTTGTAACCTAGATCAATCTGTTAAAGGTTTAGGGGGAATTCGAAACCTAGATACTAATTCTTGATATCAATAATTTCCTAAGTGTTTACTTAATTCTTTGTCCAATTTTGCAACCTATTTTATTTTACTTACTTAGGTTTTATTTTCTTTTTATTAAAAATCTAAAATCGATCCTTAGGCTAAATAATAAGGGAAGAGTAATTACTAGTAACCACTGTCTTTGTGGGATTGACCTGTACTTGCTGGTACTAGCTATAGCTACGTCATGAACTAGTAATTATTATAATATTGACTAATATAAAAAATCAATCAAGTTTTTGACGTCGTTGCCGGAGACTTTGATATTAGGAAAGCCTAAATTCTATTACTCTAATCATTTTTCTTTTCTTTTCTTTTATTTTATCTTTATTTTCTTTTATTTTAATTTTGCTTTGTATTTATTTTATTTTATCTTATTATATTTTTGGCTCATTAATTTATTTTTCTTTGAATTTCTTTACCTAATCTAAGTTTGTAGTTTATTATAGAAATTACGATTCATTGTCATAACCACAACGTATAACGGAAGGATGAAGCAAACAAAATTTTTATGGAAGCTAGAATTTATCTTCGCTTTGTGTATAATCACTATAATGGGGAGAGAGGTGTTCTCATATGTTTTTAGAGGCTTAACTGATATTAAAGTTATTTCTTGACATTGGTGGAAGTTATCAGTATAACCATGAATTTTAAGCACCTATTTATAAATGGGAGTGACCGAACATGTACAATCGACCTCAAGGTGCACTATATGAGAATAACTATAATTCAGAACAGAGAAACTCCTATACTGATGGATGGAACAGTTACGCTATAGCTGGATATTTATGGCACCAAGCAACTCTAGTTAATGAGCTAACTCTGAAAGATATGATGATTCATTTCATTTAAGAATCAATCATAACACTACAACAATTTAATAGAATTTGCGACGTTTTTTGAAAAAACGTCACAAATTGTGTAGAGTTTTCGTGACGTTTTTAAAAACGTCACAAAAAGATCTATTTTTCGCGACGTTTCTGTTAAACGTCGGGAATATGTCAGACCTTTTGCG
>JAOTBA010000007.1:14670398-14684514 GCA_025629845.1 Erythroxylum squamatum | reverse complement strand
TCCATCTTCTTTTCATTTATCTGATCTTTGTTTGTCATCAAAATTATTCAACTTCGTAAAGTCAATTTTGACTTAACGTTAACATGTCATACCCATTTAATGCTAAACTAAATAACACAGACACTCACCTATGAACGACGATGCTTGTTGCAATGGATTCTCTCCTAAACAGACGGTAACGGATTATATAGGAACAATGAAATGAGGAGAGGCGGCGAAATGAGAAGAGTCAAACGATGACTCTAATCAAAATGATGGGTAAAAAAAACGACGAAGGTTTCATTGTTTTGTTTACCACTCATCTAACCCCTCTGCTTAACAAAAATGGCTGAGCTTAACAATACGATTAAGCTTTAATATCTTGGTGGGTCCCACTCTTAATAATAAAATTATTTTTAAATTTAATTAAAAAGTGAGCTTCAGTTGTCTCGTTAGTGACGGCGAGGTAAATGAGACCTACTTATTTGAATAAAATAATAATTGTTAAGTGCTTGGTTAGCGGTAACTTGATACTAAACAAAATAGCTTAAATTTTCCGTTAGAGTTAGGTTATAATTTAACGTTTTTAAAATGTCAGAGTTAGAATTGTTAACGTCCGAATATTTTAATTATACTTATTTGAATAAGATAATAATTATTAAATGTTAGGTCAGCGTTGACTTTATACTTAACAGAATAATTTGAAATTTCTGTTATTGTTGAGTTATAATTTAAAAATTTTAAAATATTAAAGTTAAAGTTGCTAACGTCTGAATACTTGAGTTATACTTGTGGATTGGTGCAAAATTTAGGGTCAAAAATGAACCTTTTGCCTCATTATTACGAGGAAAACAATAGCTTAGCCCTGATGGGTATGGTTACGGGGCTCTCGCACCTTGGACTTGAAAACTAATGATAATGTAAGAAAAGCCTCTCATGGAAGAAGTGGGGCTGCATGGAATCATGCGTTGAAGACTTGTTTGTCAGATTCTGCGGCCTACAGGTCACGATATTGTCGGTGGACAATGGTCTTCCTGTCCCGTTTCTTTAATTACCGCGAAAACGAGAAAAAGAAAGAAACGACAAAGACGAGGGGCGGAGAGACAGAGTGGACGTCATCAATGCAATTCTTCGGTTGGGGCAGACATTCGTAATAAAATCAACCCATTCGCGAGTTAAAATTACTCATTTAACAATAGTGAAGTGGCCCTTAAAACCTGTCACCATTGTTTAAATTTACTTGAAATCTAATTAATAGATTAAAAAAAACTAGCAACCTACAATATTATTAGGACTCATTTTGTCAATAAGCCCCCGAAACCTGACGAATTGGATGCTGTGATTAAAGGATCAGCACGTCACTTCACCTCATCTCACGTGATCTCCTTTATTTTCCCCCCATCCTTTGCTGAATCTTTGTTGTTGTTTTTGTAATTATTAGCAACATTCATATTTTACAGAGGCTACATACCTCGACACTTGTATTTAGATCCAGGTGACTTATTGTTGTTTACTCTCCCTACTATGAAAAAATAAAATAAAAATGCTTTTGTTGCAATTAATTAATCAGAATATCATTGTATGATGCGATATAATGTTGTGATGGGGTGGTGGAGAAGGGTGGATGCCATTATTGAAGTCATAATGATAAACTCTCCTAAGTCACTTTCATTCTATGCCCTAGGGCTTGTTTTCATAAACTCCGCGCCTTTCCTCTAATTCATACATTCCACTCGCGGGTCCAACTAATGACGTGACGGTGACACACACTCTCAAACTTTTCTCCTCCCTCTTCCTATTTACACTCCGTTTATTCCTATTGGACTTTTGTGTAATTATGGAATGTTAATAATATACTTCGTACAAGATTCGATCAGAACCTTATATCTACATTATTATATGCAATTCACATAATGTCATTTGAAATTAGATGTCTAATTTAAAATTTATTGATGGGAAAAGAGGCTGGTGGAACTTGTCTTGCTAGTGGTAAAGCTCTTAATAATCCAGTACCTGTAAATTCAACTTCACTAGTAAGTTTAGATATGATTAACATAATTTGAGTCGGATAAGATAAATTAGCACATTATGTAGAGGTTCGAAAAATTGATTAGGGATTCCAGAAGATTGTTTACAAAAAGGTTGGTGTAAAATAATTAGCAAAATATAAGGATTTGATTATTTTGATTTTAAAAATAAAATGAAAAATAAACATTAAATTAAAAGAATAAGATTATGTTTGTCCCATAACTATAAATATGGAAAATGTAACTAACAAAGAGACAAGATTTTTAATCTTTTAGTATAGTTTTAAGTATGACTGACTGACCTTAACAAATATGCGTATGACTTGTGAAATGTAACACGCAGGCAGTTATTAAAATTAGTAACAAGTAAATATCGGGAGTCCACCCTTGTCTGTGATAACAGAGTCAGAGACGCATCTGATCACTTGAGACAATTAGCCAATGACTTAACTGCAATTAAAGATTTTTACTTATTTATTATTAAATTTTTATAATTAAATTATAAATCACGGATATTAAGTATTTGTATTAATATTTTAAAAACTGAACTGAAAGTTAAACCGGAAATATAAAGAGCTTAAAGTTTTAAAGATTCCATTGGTATTAGATCGTTATAAAATCAATTAAAAATTGGATGAAATTAAAAAATTTAAATTTTTTTCTTTGTTTATTGAAAATTTAAAATTAAATTAAAAAATATTATTAAAAGAACATTGATTAATTTATTTTAAATTATAAAAATTTATTAATTTATAAAAGTAATTAATTAGTTAATAAAATTTATCAATTTTTAATAAAACGAGAATTATTTAAATAAATTGAATTAAAAAGTTAAAAATTAAAAAAAAATGAACGATTAAGATATTTGTAATTAAAAGTTGAATTTTTTAACCATCCTTCTTTGTATAGTTGTTGTCTATTTTGCCTGGATTCGAAACGTGCAAGTTTGGAGAAAAGCCCGGCAAACTTTGTTCTTTGGGAAACAGCTCATGTTCTCTCTCTCGTACATTCTGGTTAGAGTTAGATTTTCTTCCACATTTTAGCTTCTATGTAAAGCACGGATATTCATTAAATAAATAAGAGGCCAAGCCTTGAGCTCATTCCTTATGAGGGCTTGCTTTTAACTTGAAGCTTTTTGAGTTGCTCTCTTCTTTCATTTTCAAGGCTTAACTTCTGTTGCTCAAATCATGAAGCTTTTGTGGGTTTGGATCGTTTTGGTTTTGTTTTCCAGAATTCGGGTTGATGGATTTATGGATTTTAATGAAACAGAATTTCTTTACACTCAAGCATTTTCTTATTATAATGAATCTAAGCCGGTTCTCAACGCTCTGTGGGTAGGACTTACTCTCATTCAAGGAGCTGCCGCAAAAGGAGCAGGTTACTCAATATCTCTACTTTTTCCTACTGTTCATCTTTCATTTACCTATCATACACATTTCTTCATTCAGCTCTTGTTCACTAACTCCTGTTCCTTTTATGATTCTTTGATTAATGAGGATGCTAATGGAGTCGCTTTTGGTTCCTGGTTCTCTTTCCTCACATATTATTAGCAAAATGTAAAAGAAGATAAAACACCATGGTTTCTTTTTCTCTGTATTTTGCTTTATTATCTAGGAACATACTATGACTTGTTCACACATTTTGCTTCTCTAACGAGACTTTTGATTCCATTCTCTACCGTTCACATCTTCGTTTCCTGTTTTCTTCTTCTTGGTTTGATGTGGCTGTTTTCCTGACAATGAAGGGATAATAATGTTGCTTGATCTAAAATTGTATCTGTTCTTCTTTGAGCTTATTAATGAAATATGACGTTGCGTTTCCGATCTGAGAGGGTTTAGATCCATCTCTGTCTCTCTTTCTTTGTGCATGCGGGTTCGAGGACGACTGCTTATTTTACACATCACTTTGAATTGTGTTAAATGCCGATTAGGAATTTAACCTTCCCAGTTAGTATTTTAATCTCCTCAACATGTGGCAAAGCTTACCTATTTCATATGGGTACACATTGTATTTAATATGGATGCAATCAAGGTTTCTTACTTATCGTTGTTTCTTCTAATTCTGCAGTTTGTCTTGATGGAACTTTACCTGGATATCATTTGCATCGTGGATATGGTTCAGGAGCAAATAGTTGGCTTATTCAGTTGGAGGTTTGTAGTCCATATATTACTGACGATGAAATTGTTTATTTATTTATTTTTTCCTTAGCGTTCGTGTTTCTTTCTGACATGATTCTGAGTTATATGCTTTGATATCTTCCTCTCTTCTGGCTCAGTTTTAACTGTTCAATTCTTCAACTGGCTGAGATAAGTACCATAACCACCTAATGCTTTCTTCTTGCAAAATTAAGCATCTCTTCTGCTAGTTGTCATTGATAATGCGGTGTTTCGCACAAATAGTCTTATTTGTACTATTATGGAGTTCTCTAAACTGCATGTTAGTGTGCAGCACAAAATAAATAGGAAAAAAATGGTCATATGCTCGAGGAATGATGACTCATACTTTCCTGTTGCATATGTATTGCCCAAAATAAAGTATAAATACCTGTGTTATACAGAATTTTGGTGTATATGAAGGTTAGGATACTTTCGGTTTACCTGTTAGATGTAATGCCGTAGTGCTAAGCTTAATTTGTTTCATAAGTGTCTCACAGACCCTTAATTTCACAGCATTTCAGATAGAAAACTTGACTTGTCAAACATCATCTGCAGGGAGGAGGTTGGTGCAACAACATTCGAAATTGTGTCTATCGCAAAACAACTCGCCGTGGTTCGTCCAGATACATGGAAAGGCAGTTGGCATTTACTGGAATATTGAGTAATAAACCTCAAGAAAACCCTGGTATCGTCTCAAACCTCAATTTTTGCAGAAATTTCCTGATCTTTTGTTTTTATATATTTCCTTTTTATTTCTGTCAATTTATGCATATGGAATGCCTTTCTTATTTTACTTTATGCGGTGCATCAGATTTTTTCAACTGGAACAGAGTAAAGTTGCGATATTGTGATGGTGCCTCTTTTACCGGAGACAGTGAAAATAGGGTTGGCATCCTAACATTTATAATTGCTATAATCTTATCTTGATTAGTCATCTTTCCTTCTGTATTTTTTAATTGTTAACTTCATATCAAATATTATGAATTGTTTTTTTTTTAGGCTGCACAATTGCAATTTAGAGGGCAACGCATTTGGTTAGCTGCTATGGAGGATTTGATGTCAAAGGGAATGCGTTATGCCCATGAGGTTTTATGCTTGAATTTGGTCTCTTTTCTCAATCTTTCCACCTTAATCCTTCTGGCAATAACTTTCTTTATTTCTGCCCCAGGCTCTTCTTTCTGGCTGCTCTGCTGGGGGTCTAGCTTCCATTCTACACTGTGATGAGTTCAAAGGCCTGTTTCCTAGAATGACCAAAGTGAAATGCTTGAGTGATGCTGGTTTATTCCTTGATGCGTAATTTCTCATTACTCTTTATACTTGTTTCCTACACTCTTGTGTATTAATATCTTCTGAAGAGCATATTGTCCCACGCATTAGCAATTAGCCCTTGTTTTTGGACTTTAGAGTTGATGTTGCTGGTGGCCGCACGTTAAGGAACATATATGGAGGTGTTGTGGCTTTGCAGGTAAACTATAGATGTGAGAACTTTTGGTAATTTTACAGGGTAAATTGAGAATTACGTTTATACTACATGCTTATGGAAATTGCTACATTTGTCACAGGGTGTACAAAATAACCTGCCTCGGTTGTGCATTAGCCACCTTGATCCAACTTCTGTAATCTTGTTTACTTCTTTCTCTTTATTTTCTTTTCCTTTTCTTTTTCCTTTGGGGGTCGGGTTGCCTGCCTTTTTTGTAAATACCAAGTAATTCTGTAATCCTCAAAACTCACCTTTAATTCTGTAATTTTTTTGTCCTAGTGCTTCTTCCCGCAGAACATCATCAACAATGTGAAGACTCCACTTTTCCTTGTCAACACGGCATATGATTCATGGCAGGTAAGAATGTCACTCTTGTATATTGTAATTTCAATTTGTAGAATAATATGTTACGGTCTAGATGCCAGACTTGATCACACACGAGTATTGCTGGATGGCCTTCATGAATGGGATGCACAATTAATATATTGCTTAAAGAAAGCTTTCACTAGATTATTGACTCATGTTGCATTCTGAAATCAGATACAGACCAGCTTAGCACCACCATCTGCAGATCCCCATGGCTACTGGAGTGAGTGCAGAAAGAACCATGCTAAATGCTCTGCATCACAGATTCGATATCTTCAAGGTAATTTTGTGAATTCCATTTGTCTCATGAAGGAGGTGAAATTATATCGGATACTTATCACATATTAAGGAACTTTCATTCATTTGGGGCAGGATTTAGGAATCACATGCTGAATGCAATAAAAGGGTTTGCAATGTCTAGACAGAATGGACTGTTTATAAATTCATGCTTTGCTCATTGCCAAACTGAACGACAAGACACATGGTTTGCTGATGATTCCCCTGTTCTTGGGAACAAGGTGTGTGTTGTCTTTACATACGATAGTTCTTGAACTTCTATACCATCCAAGAAAGAATTGTGTGTTTCATGTTTCTTTAATGATGGTAGTTTTCTGAAATATGCTGTTTTAGGATCATATGGCAGCTTGTAAAACGACGTGAGACCGTAATTGTGGAAGATATAGTCCTAAGAAAATCATCCAGGAATAGAAATATAACCTGAGGAAAATCTGACAATGATGAAAAATACCTGTAGTTTAAATAAAACTTGATGTTTTTTGAGCTAATAATACGCTTTGTTTTCTCAGAGTTCTTATTAAGCATTTCATTTGTTCTGCATTAAAATTGCAGGCTGTTGCAACTGCTGTTGGAGATTGGTACTTTGACAGATCAAGTGTTAGGGCAATCGATTGCGCCTACCCTTGCGATAAGACTTGCCACAATCTAGTTTTTAAATGACCTTCAAATACTTATAGGCTTATTACGTTACATTCAATTTAGTCACAATTATTTGAAGAATATCAATTCAGTTTGAAAGAGGTAGATAAAAGGAATAAGAATGTGGTGGCTGTATAATATGCGAAGTTACAGGCAACTATTTCCACATTCCTATTTATCTTTTCCCGTGCATTGCAAATTTATGATCTCTTGTATGTTTTTAAGTTAGAAAGCTAAACATGTTGTAATGTACGAATGATGATATCTTCCTCTGTTTGGAAGAATAGTAAAATGGTCACTCCTTGTTGCCATTGTCATTTTTACGTTTTCATGTTCCTTATTGCCAACCGCTTTTGTATTTTGACAAATAACAAAGTTGCATAAAATGAAGGACAACAAAACTAAAAAGCAAAGCAACTGGCTTTTATGATATCTTGATTTTATCCAATTCAATAATGCATAATAAGGAATGAAAAGAATAACAAGGTATGAGTTGGCTTTCTCTGTTTTCTATTTTCTATCTTGCTTTGTAATTCAAAGCCGAATAACAGATATGTATGTTTATATCTGAATTCTTTCACTAGACCGATAAAGTTTTTGTAGACGAGATCGTCGCGGGGCCTCCAATAATTTGGTTCACATGTCTATCGCCCGAACATACTCTATGAAAAAGAAAAATATTTTTTGCTAGATCTTCGGCGATGACAAGAGCAATTATCAGAAGAGAGGTGAGTTATGTTAGAAATAATTCACGTGTTAATACACATTAAAAGAATTTGACAATTTAATATACAGGCCTTTGAATTTTCGGCCGATTATGGTCAAACTCAAAACCTTTTTATTATCGTAATCATGCAGTACCTAAGTCTCATTACAACTTTATAAAAACCATTTGATTTTTGTTTCTAGTTCATATACAAGTAATAGAGATGTGATAATATTGCAAGCTTCTGGTCAAGAGTTCTACTACGCATTGATTTGATTTGAGAGTTCGATACTTTTTACCCTAAATAATTAAGTGCATTAAGTGGAATGCTAGTAAGGGTATACAGATTTATACTTTTGGGTTCAATAAGATTGTTGACATGATTATAATTATTACTATTGACTTATGAAATTGTTGACGTGACTGGAGGCAAATTAAGAAAGGGCCAAATTATTAAGCATTTTTGAGACATAAGATACCTAGAGAGGCGAATATTTTGATCAAGGCACGAGGAAAACATGAAGAATATATCAAAAGATCTTGTAGATAACTAGAAGATTCAATATAAGAGAGATGGAGATTTAGAATCATGGTTTTTTGTTTTCTATTAGTTTTTCTGCATGTTTATCTTTGATTTCATTTTTTATGAGTAACCAAAAGTGTTTAGTGTACAAGTATGACGAACCCTAGTTTGTGATAATATTATATTTTAATTTTTTATTTAATGCAATTATATTGATTGATTTATTGTGATTCAATTATGCGCTTTATTCTTGTTGTAGTATGATAAGACTGAATTGCATCATGCTTTAGGGCTTAATTTGATATGTATTTAATTGTTAATTCAATCGTTTAGTATGTGCTTAGGTTAGAATTGTATTAGTTTGTTAATTAATTGTATTTAAGTGTTTTTATGGGTTAGTACAAGTCTTTAAGCTTAATTATTATGTCTTTGAGGTATCTTGATGTATTTGTTAGTATTTCAAGGTCAACATCAAAGAATTGAAAAGTTTCGGAGACACTCGGGTCGAAACAACGACCCACGATCGTAACACAGTAGGCCACGATCCTGACAGAAGCAATGGAGTCAACCCACGATCGTGGGCCATATGCCACGATCGTGACAGAAGCCCAGGACACGGCCCAAAATCGTGGCTTACTTGCCACAATCGTGACAGAAGGCTCAGATGTGGCCCACAATTTGACCTACTCGCTTAATAATTGACGTTGATGGGGTGAACTAATTATGAGGGTAGGAAAGCACCAAATAACCTTCAAAGTGTCAAAGAAAGACAACAACTCTCCCTTACTTCAAACTAATATCAAGGAACTCAAACCTCGAGGACAATGGGAAGATATTAAGGATCCTGAGAATGCATTAAAAAAGAAATGATCACGTAGAAGAAGGTGAAAGAAGGAGAATCACAAGGAAGGTGGAATCTAGGGCATGGTAGCTCAAGTGCAAATTGTGAGATTAATGATTGCACTACAATTGCACCAATCATTTGAACCACCGTGAGCAAAAGAAGAGTGAGTTACTGACGTTAAAAAAAGCAATGCATGGGAGGCAACCTATGGAATTTTATTTCCTTTGATAGTTTTTAGAAAGTTTGAAGTTCGTAGTTAGGTTATTTTGTTTCCAAATAAAATCGAGAAGGCATAAAACTTCGACATGAATTTGACGATTGATGAAGTAAGCAAAGAGAGGTGAAAGGGTCATAAAGAGTTAGGAAGTGATTTCGGAAAGTGGAGAAGAACAAAAGAAGCAGAAATATTAAAAAATTGGTTAAAAATTGCAGGCCACGATCGTGGCCTGTGGCAGGGTAAAAAGGGGGGACACATGATTTTTAAAGTCAACTTTTACCATTCTACCCTCTATCCACCTATATATTCATTTCTAACTTCACTTTTTCACTCACTTTCATTTTTACTTTATCTCTCTAAGCTTTAAACATCCAAACACTCTCACTTCTCTCTACTCAAATTTTAAACTTCCAAAGTTCTTCCAACTTCCACCGACTTGTAAGCTAGTATGCGATGCATCAAGCAAACAACAAGGCACAACCAATCAGCAGGGTAAACCCAAGTCTCGAGATGAGGGAAAAGGAATAAGGTAGCTGATTACGAAGCACCCTTCCTGATCTTCTCAGATGAGGAAGGTACCCGCTTTCATTCTCTTCGCAACAAGAAAATTATGGTTCAAAGTATTTTCATTTTGAAACTTTAGATAGATTAGAATTGCGAGACAAGGTCGAAAGTTTAGTAGAGAGAATTCAATGGGGACAGTTCATTCAATTTAAATTCCCAGTTTACGAAGAACTTACCTTAGAATTCTTTACATCCCTTCAATTCAAATCCAATAAACCTAGGGAATTGTGGTTTAGGTTAGGGGGACAACCTTATGGGCTTGATTATGAGACTTTGCATGAAATTTGTGGTTTCCCCGAGTCATCCATAATGGATCAACACGAGGATTTCCGTGTCAACCCCTACTGGACTGAACTAACTGGGTTAGACTAGAGAATGCGCACAACAACATCATCAGGAGCCACAAACACTTGTTGTTGCACAAATTCATATGTCAAACCGTTTTTGACAAAACGGAAACCAACAAGTGATCGACGAAAGAACTTTTCATGTTATAGAGTATGGATCATAGCATCCTAGTTTCCACAACCACCCACATCTTTGACGCAATTATTTTTGTTCGGAAGAAGGGGAGCAATAACTTAGGAATGGGTTACTTGGTTTTGACCATAGCTAGCTACTATGGAGTTGAGTGCAACATACTCATAGTCTACAGTCCTGAATTCATGAAAAATCATCATTTATGGCGAGCTAAAATCCTGAAGTCTCGTAATATGAAACTTTGAGATATTAGTGCCAAGATACATGTAAAGGGAAAGGTTGGTTAAGCGAGTTCAAGTGCTCAACAACAATAAGAAGAGGATTCAACTAGCTAGGAATCTTAGGAAGAAGAAGAAGCAGAAGAATCGGGCTGGAAGAATGTACTGGATATAATCTCCACAAACACCAAGGTAATTACTGATACACTCGCGAAGAACTCTAGAAGGATGAAGGAGATAGCTCGAACTCAACGACGTCAGAGCCGGGATATACGTGGTATCCATCATTATTTCGAGGCTTAGGGCATTCAACTACCACCTCCAACACCATCCCCACCTCCATCACCATCCCCACCTCCATCACTACAAGGCTTTGTTCTAACCCATTTCTTTTTAAATTTACTCTTTATTTTATTTTTGTTTCACTTTAATTTATGTGTTCTTCCTTCCATATGTGTTTGTTTGCAGGTGTTGTTCAAGTTTGGGGAGGGTTATTTTTTTTCTTTGAAAGTATTTTTGCATATTGCATGATAGTTATTAGATTGCATTTTGTGAATCGTGTGAATTTGTCAACGGCTTAGATGGATTGAAATTGATTTAATTTCGAACATAGTCTATTAGGTTATGAAGAATCATTAGCTTGCAAAATTAGTGAATTGGGGTCTTTGGCTAAATATGCAACTTAATTAGGATTTAGTGTTAGTTTGTCACCCTCTAAATTGTCACATTCATTTATAATTTAAGGCCTTTCTCCTTAAGTAGCTTTGCTATTATTTTTCATGGAAATTAGTAGCTAAAGCAACAAGGTAGGCAATAAAAACACATGTTTGTTAATATTAAATAAATAATTATTCCGCTGGCCTTCGAGTTATGAATAAAGCTAGTAGCCAGTTGAGAACATGATATAGCTGAGTAACTGGATCGACACACGACAAAAATATATGCCTTCGCGTAAAAAGGCTATAATGATGTTCCAACCAAGTAGCTTAATGAAAAAACATGACTTAGTTGAGTAACCGGATCGACATTCATTACTAATGTTTGCCTCTGCATAAAAAGAATAAGTCCATGTTGACAAAAAGAAAAAAAAAGTGTTTTGGAATAAAAACCTACCGAACTTGTAATAACTTGTATTTTCATGAAAACATACTTAGGAGTAGTTACAGAGTCTGAATGACCAAAGAATTATTAATGTGTGTGTGCAATTGAAAAGGGTAAACAATTTAACACTTGAGTCTGGATTAATTTGTACATTTAGTTCAAAGCCCCAAAATGCGAATTTTGCATGTTAATGATTTGATATACTTGAATGATTGTGTTTAAAATTAAATTTATTTCATAAAGTTGAAGCCATTTTCTCGTTACTTCATTGTGTGTTGTGTGATTTGTGTGTTTATTATTTTGTTTGCTTGAAGACAAGCAAGTGTGGGGATATTGATATGTGTGAGTTGCATCATGTTTTAGGGCTTAATTCGATATGTATTTAATTATTAATTCAATTGTTTAGTATATGTTTAGGTTATAATTGTATTAGTTTGTTAATTAATTGTGTTTAAGTGTTTTTATGGTAGTACAAGTCTTTGATATTAATTATTATGTCTTTGAGGTACCTTGATGTTTTGTTAGTGTTTCAGGGTCAACATCGAAGAACGGAGAAGTTTCGGAGACACTCGGGCCAAAACAACGACCCACGATCATGGCACAATAGGCCATGATCGTGATAGAAGCACTGGAGTCAGGCCAAGATCATGGCCCATATGCCATGATCATGACAGAAGCTAGGACACGACCCATGGTTGTGGCTTGCTTGCCATGATCATGGCAGAAGGCTCAGATGTGGCCTGCGCCAGGCAGACGTATAGACACTAAAAAATGTCAAGTTTCGAGGGAGTTTTTAGAACTTTCGAACCCTGAAAAAAACCCTAGGATTGCTTATAATACAAAAGGCATATAAAGAATAAGACAAAGAAGATGAGTGAGCTTTTGCATCAGCCACTTTTGGAGAGAAACCCTAAAGAGAATTGTTTAGAGATTGGGAAAGAGAAGAACGAAGAGAGAAGTGGAGAAGAAGTCGACATCAACGTACTTCGCAGATTAGAAGTTTCTGACATTGCTGCCTCCCGTCTCCGTTTAGAATCGTATTTCCTGTTATTTTCCATTTTTATTATTATATAGAATTGGAATAGCAGTTTGATGATAAGATTGTGAATGTTGAGATGTTCTATACTCACATTCAAGTTTTTTTAAATATTTGATTTAATAAAATCTGTTTGCTTTATGTTTATTGGAAATGTTGTGATTGATTTATGTGATTGCATAATTTGGTAATAGACTGAAAGGGTGAATTGAATGAAAAATAATTAATCTGGGTTAACGAGAGTTAGGTGATTTATTAAGAACAAGAAATTAATCAAATCGGTAATTATGTGAAAAAAGATCTCGCATAGGTTCCTGATAGTGTGTTGGATAACTTCAAATCTAATTAGGGTTTTGGATATGATGTTAATTAAGAAATTGCAATTTTCCACAATCTGATTAGAGTTTATAATTTAGGGTTAATAGTTATGACTCGAGAGAAAGTAATTAATCCTAAGATCGTCTAGAAACAATAATCTGGTAAGTCATAATCGATTAGGTTAGCATTAAAGATAGGTTAAATTCCCCTTTCTCTCAATTGATAGTTCCTTTAGGTCAATTCTTGAGTGATTGCAATAGCTAAATTGTTAATATTTTCGTAATTGATTCTTGGATTGAATTGCGTGATTGTTTTAGTTTTGCTATCTTTTGAATTTTTGCGAATTGTGTTGGCCTTAGATTTAGGACTAGATTATCCCTCCTTATGGGATCGACACCTTAGGTACTACATGAACAACCCATGTGCTTGCGGATTATCAAGGTTAATCATTAGAACTTACACACATCGAAAACCACGTTCATAGTATATCCAAAATATTAGTGCATGGTTTTATTTCATATGATTGAGATTGAGAAATCATCTTGTATGAATAGATCTACCATAATTGGAAGGAGTTGCATGCAAACCTAAAGATAGTCCGACGTAAATCCTCTAAATTAGGGTCAAATCTAATAGTGAAGTTCATAAATTGATAAAGCATTCCTAAGGGTTTTAACTAGAAATATTTCTATTAATCAACTAATGGATTAGTTGTTAATAGTATCGAGAGAGTTATTAACATAATATAGGAATTTTCAGTCCAATAATCAATAATATAATTGCATAATAAAGGGTTAATAGTACAAGGATTCTTAGGGGATTCATCACTTAGACATTACTATCTGATATTGATTTTTCTTTGTATTCTACTTTTCCTGAGTTTAGAACTAAACAATCTTAACTTAGTCTAGTTGTTTAGCTTTATTTTTAATTAAAAGCAAAAAATCTAATTCTGAGGCTAAATGATAAAAAAGGTAACTATTAATATTTACCGCCTTCTGATCGCGGCTCGTCGTTCGATCCTAAAATCGATCCTTGGAAACTGGTCAAAAATAATTTATACCAAGGATTGCAATATAGGGTGCAACCTCGGGTCGTCTCACTTAATCGGAACCTAATGAAATGGACCCTAGCTAGCCTATATGTTATAAAGTGCAAGTGAAAT
>JAOTBA010000007.1:14636952-14647221 GCA_025629845.1 Erythroxylum squamatum | reverse complement strand
TTTATTTTGTGTTAATAGATTTTGTTAGAATTAATTTTTGTTTTATTTGTTCTCTTTACTGTTTACTTCTTATTTTGTGTTTTTCTGTACCTTGCGTTTGATCTTGTTGTGTTATACTTCGTCTATGCGAAAGTCCGTTAGCACTGAAGCGTTATTATTCGATTCTGAAATCGAGAAGACAGCTAAGGCACTAAGGAAGGAAGCAAAAGCTAGAAAAGTATGGGCAAGAACATCTAGTGCACAGCCTGTGCAGGAACGCCAGATCGAACCCGAACTTACTACAACTTTTCCAATAGAAGAGGCAGTTGAATCAGAAATGGCCGAATAAAATCCGAGAACGATGCGGGATCATGCGGTCCCAGATTTTGGGGAATTTTGCCCAAGCATTACAAGGCCACCTGTGCAAGCAAATAATTTTGAGTTAAAACCCGGCCTTGTACAAATGGTGCAACAGAATCAGTTCGGAGGGCACCCAACATAAAACCCACATGTCCACCTGCAGTAATTTTTGGAGATTTGTGAAATATTGAAGCAGAACGGGGTACCTGAGGATGCTATAAGGCTTCGGTTGTTTCCTTTTTTTATGAGAGATCGGGCTAAGGATTGGCTCCATTCATTACCACCTGGTTCGATCAACAATTGGCAGGAGTTGTCCAAAGCTTTTATGGCTTAGTATTTTCCACCTAAGAAGACGACAAAGCTCAAAAGTGAGCTTATCTCATTTCAACCCAAAGAAGATGAGTCTTTATATGAAGCATGGGAGCGGTACAAGGAGCTTCAACGCAAATGTCCACATCGCGGTGTCCTGAAGTGGATGATTGTGCAAATATTCTACAATGGAGTTTCACCGGTTATGAGAAGTACAATAGATGTTGTGGCTGGAGGTGATTTAATGGACAAGAATGAAGACGAGACATTTATGTTATTGGATAAAATTGCCTACAACAACTATAAGTGGAATAATGATTGAAAAGAGGTTAAACAAGATAGAAAGAGACCTCAAGGAGTCTTCGAATTGGATGCCTTTTAACAATAATTAGGAACTCAGTATTTACCTTCGAGCTAAAAGATGTACCTTTTTCTGCTTTGAACTCCTTCTTAACTTCTTCTTCATAAGCAATTCCTTAAGTATTGTTATTAAAATTCTCAAGCTCTTCATCACTCTATAAGGCCTCAACGTTAACGTCCCTTAGGTACACCTCAGGTGATATGCTTACATTTCTTTGCATTGTGAGGCTAGGCGGTCAAGAGCATCTGCTAGCTGACTCATCTGGCTTGCTAATTTCTGGATTCTAAAATTTGAGTCTTATTGGAATTGCATCTCTTTCTGTTGAAATTGCAAAGTATTAGCAACATAAACATTATCGAATTCCTTTAGAAATGTACATGCGTTTTATTGGTTTTCCAAATCTTGGACGCTAGACCTTGGTTTTTGCGAAAATTGCCCTACATCTTGCTGGAATTGCTGTACACTCTTTTGAAGTTGGATACTATTAGCAGCCATAATATTAAGCATATCTTCCAAAGATATACCTAAATAGTGATAAGAAACTTCTGGCCAATATGGGAATTGGTTTGCATCTTAAAAACTATCATGGAAGTAATTTTGTTGATTATCCCATCCATAACTAAAGTTTGTATGATCAGTCTAAACATGGTTATATGATTGAGAATACAGGCTATAAAATAATTTACTTCCGTCCATGTACATTTTTATCACAAACACGAAACAAAAAGGGAAATGATCATTAAATAAATGAAAAGAAATTAATTACAAATAGATATGTACAAAACACCAATTAAAATAAAGCACAAAAACTTAAATATGATACTTCCTGATAATGACGCCAAAATTGGCGACACATCATACCACTACACAAAATAAACTATACCTACTACTATAACAAAGGTGAGTCTAGGTTGATCTCACAGAGAATGTGTGTAAAGCTTTTGAAATGAAATTAAATGGTGTTTAGGTTATGGTGGGGTTGGTGGTTTATCAAACAAGAAAATAAAATGAAGCTAAACTAACAAAAGCAATTAAATAAAAATATGCAAAAATGATGAAAATGGTGAATTCATTAGGAATCTGGTTCTTTGGTTCAATCTCAGCTTAAACCCTATTAAACATATTTCATTGAATTGTTGTCTTCACATCTCCTTTTAAACTATTAGTTGTAGATAAAAAAAAAGCTATGTTAACCCTAGTTTTTCCTTAGGTCATATTTAATTAAGAAGAGCTCGTTAATTAACTACAACCTAAGGAAAAACTGGGATTAGCATAGCTTGTTTTTAATCTACGGCTAATAGTTCAAAGGGAGATGTGAGTTAACCCTAGCTATCGGATAACCTAGGAGACACTCTCTAAGCATAATTGGACAACCACCTTACAAACAAGAAAAAAAAAACAATCTAAGCAATAATCACACAAGCTTGGATTATTTAACCTAGGTTATGTTATTCGTAATGATTACGAACCATTATTACCTACAAATGAAATTCAACATAACAATTACGAATTATATTGAATATTTTTGCAATGGGTTGTAATAAAACGATCCAATAAATGCATTCAAATCATCTTTTCACAATACCCAAATCCATACACATAGGATAAGATAATCAATTTCTAAAGAGAGAAAGAAAAAAACAAATACAAGGAAAGAGTACTTAACTGGGTCGTCGATGTCGATATCCCTATTTAATCAACGTCAGGAAGCTACCCTTCTATGGGTCTCTCAGGGTTGATAGGTTTTCCCCTTTTTCTCATCTATTCTGAAGCTCCCTCTTTGTTTTTCTCTCAGCCAAAAAACCCTCCAATCTTTCATAAAACCTTTGCACCATCACACCTTAGGTATATATTAAAATGCTAGGTTAAAATTTTGGGTGAGGCGACATCTTAAGGCCTCACGACCTGCATGGACGTGAGAATATGTCTCAGGCCTATGTAAGCCTCGGTTATTTACCAGCCATCCAACTTTGTTCTCCATAATTTTATGATGTTGTCCATTAATTAAATTCATAACTTACACCATGTCGTGAGTGTGATGCTCCAGCTCTCCCACATTTTTATTCCAGTTATTCACTTTTTGTTCTTCCAAGTGCAGCCCTATTAAATTCACATTCTCATGCTTTATTTACTTTAAGTGAAGCTATTCACCTAACACACCTTTGCTCTGCAGTAATTCCAGCAGGCCGTGAGCATGCTTCATCCTCCTTTCTTTTATGCTTTATCCCATTCTTTTGCTCTAATCTTCTTCTTCTTGTATTTCCAGCATATGTCCTATCTTTCTTGGCATTTAATTGTGTTCTTTTGCTTTTAATCTTCTTCTTCTTGGTCCAAAAGACACAGGACTGTGAATCTTTGGAAAACGACTCAAATGTAGTGCTTTCAACTCACTTTAGCTCTTTGGCTTTCAAATTGTGACCAAAACCACATATGAGTTAAAGTGAATATCTAAAGCGCTTTCCTAGTAATATTTACTAAGTGTTATTGAATAAATTCATCATGAATTAAGCACATATCATTGATATCCACGGTCATTTGCATAAACATTAAGCTTAATATATTTAATCTTTCTCAAAGTTCAAAAAAAGACTTTTCTTCAGCACTACTAGTATCATTAAGGAGCGAGCTTATTTATTTAGAGTGCCAAGTCAAGATCTAGATTCTTAGGTTAAACTAAACTTGTTTACACCATTAAGTAAAATTAAGCCTATTAAACTTCATAATAAACGAAGCTTGCGAGTGAATAACAATATAATTATGTGCTACAAAATATATTAAATGCTTATGCATTACTACTTTGAGTTATAATTTAAACACATAAATAGAATCAAGTAACAATCATATTAACAATATGTGTATAAAGTTGTTCTCCTTTAGGTGAAACAACAAAACACAATAAAATAAATTAATATTTAGTGTCATGTTTACATTATTGATAATTAGGTATACTATAATTAGATATCTTTGTTATCTCTGGATATACTAAATATATCTAATGAAGTATACTAATTAATCACGATCTTGTCCATTAATATAAAATTAACTAATCAACCTTTGGGTGATTCTTAAATATTTTCCCAATTAACTTTATTATACTTATTAAATATATATCCTTATGCAATTTTAATCATAAGTATCGCATTATCATGGGTAAACAATTATTATTATTGTTTAATATGATTTGATCACTTTGGTAACTAACAAATTATTCATTATATAAATTCAAACTAAATAAAATAAACTATCATCAAATATGATATATTACTAGTTGATTATTAATATAAAATAATGACATAATAAGAAAACTTAATTTATTTACATAATGGATAAAATAATATAATCTATAGCCTATGCATTTATTTGATGCTAAGACTATAACCTATAAAGCTTGATTGACCTAATTACTAAATTATAAAATTTATCTTTTTGCTTGAGTGTTATCTTTTTGTCACATAAAACTCCTGATGCACCACTCTACTTAATCAACCCTGATTTGATACGGTGAGCTATGTCTTCATCTATTTTCCCATTGCTTTGGATGATGGATATAAGGTAGTTAAAACAATCATTTTGTGTTGTAACTTCTGAACCAATATTTATCTCCACATTAGATGCAGCCCTATAGCCCAAAAAGTTACACTCTAAGTACTCAGTCTTAGTCTTATTTAATTTAAAGCCCTTTGACTCTAGTGTATGCCTCCAAAGTTCTAGCTTGACATTAACACCCTCTTTTGTTTTATCCACTAAAACAATGTTATCAATAAATAACTTACACCAAGGCACATTCCCTTAGATATTTTTAGCGAGCTCTTCCAGGGAGCTCTTCCATCACTATTGCCAATAGAAAGGGGCTTAGTAAGGATCCTTGGTGTAGCTTGATAATGATAAAGAAATGCTTTGTATCTATATCATCTTTACTCTAGCCTTAACACCTTTATACATATCTCTAATAACCTATATATAAGTTATAGGAACTCCCTTAACTTTTAAACACCTCTATATGACTTCCCTAGGTACTCTATCATAAGCCTTCTCTAAGTTAATGAAAACCATGTGTAAGTTGTCTAAATAGGTGTATAGTTTCTACCATGGACCTTCCTGGCATAAAATCAAATTGGTTCTCCGAAATAGGTGTGATTGAGTAGTTTGATGCCTTTATAGATGTTACAACTTTGGAGTCTCATTTGTTCTTATAAAGAGGGATTAGTGTGCTAAGTCTCCACACATTCAACATTTTGGCAACTTTGAGGATCACGTTAAAAAGCTTGGCTAACCAAGTAAGGCCATCTTCTCCTAGACTATTCCACTCCTTTATGGGTAACTCATCAGGTCCTACTACCCTTCCACTCTTCATCTCCCTCAAAGATACTTTAATTTCTTCTTTTGTTCTTTATCGGTAACAAGTGAAGTTACGATATTTTTTGGACGTGCTAAGATCACCTAAAGAGATGTTATCATCTCCACCTTCATTAAAAAGGTTATAGAAGTATCTCTTTCATCTTCTCTTAATGGAATTGTCATCCACGAACACCCATCTTGCTTCATCCTTTGTACAATGAACATGACAAAATATCTCACTTTATGTCCTTAGCATTCACCAATTTAAATATATCCTTCTTCCACCCTTAGTTTCTAATCATTGGTATAATTTCTTGTAGGCTCTACTTTTAGCTTCTAAGACTATCTTCTTTACCTTTTTCTTTACCATTTTGTAACTTTCTCTATTAACTACTCTCTTTACATTTGTTATGCTATCTGATAGAGTTGTATATGCAACCTTCTTAATCTTCACCTTTTTCTTTATGCATCTTCATTCCACCGCTAAGGCTCCACCTTACACCACCTAGGCCTTTTAGAAACTTCAAAGATCTCCTTACTTGTATTTATTAAAAGAGTTACTACTCTCTCCCACATCTAGTTAACATCTCCTTCTAATTTCTATTCTTATATAAACATTACTTTATCTCTAAGTTGTTCCACAACATCCCCTTTTAGATTCCATCATTTAATTCTAAAACATCTCCAAAGAGTTCTCTTCTTTCTCTAACCCTCAATTATAAGATCTATAACCAAAAATCTATGTTGAGTTGATAAACATGTATTAGGTATCACCTTACAATCCTTACAATTAGATCGATGTCTCCACTTTACGAGGAAGTAGTCAATTTGAGTCTTCACGATTCTACTCCCAAAATTCATCAGGTTCTCCTCTATTTTTGTTTTGAAAAATGAGTTGGCTACCACCAATTCAAACTCTACCACAAAGTCCAACAAAGCAATCCTACTGTCATACTTATCTCTGTACCTGAAATCCCCATAAGCCCCTAAATACCCATCCAAGGTGCCCCTATATAGCCATTAAAGTCTCCTCCTAGAACAAATTTCTTGTTAGGGTGAATCAGCTGAATCCCCTCATCTAGCTCTTCTCAGAATTGATCGTCTAACCCTAATTAGAGTGCCTAAGTACACACCACATTAAAAATAATATCTTTCATAAAAATCTTTAAGGATAAAATCCTATCATTATTCCTCTTTACTTCCACAACATAATGTATGAGTTCCTTGACAACCAAGATACCTACATCATTCCATTGCCTAGAATATCCTAAATATTAAAGTTTGAACTCATTTATCTCTTTCGCTTTAGGCCCCATCCACTTTGTCTCCTGGATGCATACTATATAAATCTTATTTTTATCTAAAATCTCCACTAATTCTAAGGACTTTTCTGTAAGAGTCTCGATATTCCAAGAACCTATTTGCATCTTTCAACATCTTCTCTTTCTTAGACCCAAAACTCACCAAAGGAGTAGCCCTTGCTCTATCATTCGAATTTAAAGTCACCACTTTTACCTGAATACCCAACACAAGCTATGTAAGACAAGCATTAAATAACAATAAGATTAATAGAGAAAAGAAACAAGAATCAGAGCTTAAAAAATCCAAATAAAAGGAAATAAATAACAACAACAAAAGGGAGAGTTGAATCAATCACAAAGATCATAATAGTGCAAATAAATATTTACATATAAATCTAAGAATAATATTCAACTCTACTAGCCAAAATTTTTTTTAAACGATAGATACTGGTATAGGGATGGAAGGATTACTAATGAAACAAATAAAATGAATAAGGTTATTAGAAAGGTTGAGAATCTATTATTCGATTATAGAGATTGAGTCTCAAATTTATTAAGATAACAAAATATTAAGCTTGAAATAACTGGGAATCAACCTTATTTTACCATAACGTAAAAAGTCAAGCCCTTAGCACTAGAGAAAAAAAAGAAAGAAATGTTAATCCAATCAAACCCTAAAAAGTATAATCACCATTTTACACATTAAGAGCTAAACCAATAAGGAGGGTAAAGAAAAAATAAGAAGGCAAAATTTTTTAAGAAAGCAAGTGTAAGGGACCAAAAACACTAACAATACCCAATACTCTCAATAACTCTGAAGTAGCAACAAGTTTAAGAAACAATCACTAAATCTTGACACTATGAAAGAAAACTTAAGATAAAACTTGGTACAACCCAAAATATGATCAAAGAAAAGCCTTTTCCTTAATTAATAAAAATGGATAAAATAAACCAAACCGTAATCAATTTTGGTAACTATAAATAAGTCAAGTAACTGGCAATCTGTACACAAGGATGCTTTCATTTTTATAGATATTCGTGCTTAATCATTAGTCACATAAGGGTGATGCATGTCATTTTCAAACTATCATCATCTTATCATGTAGAGTCTTATGTAGGATTATTTAAACTATGAATTAAATAGACATATAATAATAATCTTCACCTAACAATTTAGTATATGCATAATTAAGTTGATATTCATCAGAAACATAATATATAAATATATTTATTTTAATCAATATTTAACATAAAATTATTGATGATTAAAATAAGGCTCTAATACTATATGTAATCTTTAAAGTAAAAAATTATTGATTCTTAAAACAAGGCTCTGATATGTAATCATTATATGTGTAATATTATAAATTTTAAAATTGTAATTCATTTTTATAAAAGAAAATATCATACCTTATCTATGATGAAGATATAAGAATAATTTTGAATTTTAAAAATCAAGATAAACTTATGATAAAACAAGATTTTGATTTGCTCTCTCTTAGCTTTACACATAAGTTGCCGCCTGTTGCTTTAGCCCTTGTCGGCTACACTATAGAGCCGACATCCTAAGTATTAACTAAAGATAAAATGGAGATGAACCCACCTGCCTTCTCCTCCTCCCCTCCTATTTTAAACTCAGCTGATTTTCCTCCAATCATAAACAACCCTCCTTGCACAGAATGACCATTAACAGAGCCATTAGATAATAACCAAAACCAAAACACACAACAAAACCAAAACACACAACAAAACCAACAAAAAATGAGCATTACCATAAAACTTGGATACAGGTGGTAGGGGACCAGAATGTGCTCTTAAAGTTGTAATACTCTCCGCCATCGAAGTTCAGTGAGCATGAAGTGGTATTCCCACCAATAGAGGTCTTGAGAGCTAGAGCTACAAGATGAAACACAACGATGATAGGTTGTTTTATGGATAAAAGAGTTCCCTTCCCTACTATGAGGGCACGAGTCTTTTCAAACTTGAGATAGCTTGGTCTCACTAAAGTGTTAGTGAATGAAGAAGACATTTTTTTCTTCAAATTTGCCAACCAGGAAGCTATTTCGAAGGTAATTGAAGCTGCTCCATGGCATATTTACAACAAACCTATCTTTTTACAAAAATTGAGACTTGAGTTCGAACTAGATGAAATTCGAACTTCTAACATACCTATTTAGATGTGTATTCATAGAGTGCTACTTGAATATTAGACCACAAACGGGTTAAGTTATCTAGCTAGTTTTATATGCAAACCCATTTGTTTAAACCAGGTGATAATATGTAAGAGTGTGTGTTCTTGTAAAGGTAATGAGAGATCTTCCTGTAGGGATGCAAATAATGAGACTCAATGAAGACATGGAATTAATTGAGAATGCTGTGAAGGTATCTTATGCCTGGAAACCTAAAACATAGGTTAAAATGCTTGGAAACTAGCAGGGAAAACCTTCAAAATTGGAGAATATGGAGAATTAACTACTTAATTGTTTTATGAAAATGTGGAAAAGATATCTAGAGAGAAGGATATAGGGGAAAACACTAAAAATATGTCAGCCCTAGATACAATTCAGAGTTTAAAAAAGGTGAGGAGAATAGGAAAAGTATTAAAGGAAAAGGGAAAGTGTAGAATATAGGGGACAACACATCTTATAGTGTAGGTAGCATAAAGGAAATGAGCACAGAGAACAACAAGGAAGTTTTTGCTACGTCTAATAGAAAGAAGTCTACAAAGAAGAAGAAAAAAATCTTCTTCTTATATGGAAACATGATTATAGCATCTTGGACTATTAGGGGACTTAATTCCCCTAAAAAATATCTTGATATCAAGGAGACAATTCATGTTTCGAGCTAAATATTATTGGTTTCATGGAAACAAGGATTCAATTTTCCTAATATCTTCATAAGATGGATAGAATAATGCATAACCAGAGTCTCTTATAATGTGTTAATCAATGGTGATCCTTCCAATAAGCTCAACGGGGTTAGAGGACTGAGGCAAGGGAACCCGTTATCCCCTCTTCTTTTTTCCATAGCACTGGAGTTTTCAAATATGTGTAAATCCCACTCAAAATGCAAGATAAGTGGAATCCTAAACCTTAACTTTGCAGATGACTTACTTCTATTCTCTAGAGCATAACATCACTCCATAACTTTGCTTGTTACAGCTCTAAGAATGTTCACAAATGTATCGAGGCTTGAATTAAACAACCAGAAAAGTGGAATATACTTGTCTGCTAATGCACTACATCATGCTCAGTGGTTCTATAATATTAAAGGTATAAAGGTACTACAATTACGTTTTACATACCTTGGAACACTTGTAAAACTCCATAAATCACATATGTTTAGATTTTAAACCACTTGAGGAGAAGATTAGAAGAAGAATTTAGAACTAATGTACTAAGTTCCTCTCAATGGCAGGACCTCTCCAATTGAATAAATATGTCCTTTATTCAATTAATATTTATTGGGCCTCTCATTTGGTATTACTAAAAATGGTAATAGAAGCAACTAATAAGATTCTGAGCGGTTTCTTGTGGGATGAAAATGTTAAGTCAAAATTGACTTTACGTATTGAATGATTTTGATGACAAACAAAAAGAAGACGAAATGAAAAGCAGAAGA
>JAOTBA010000007.1:14578010-14596935 GCA_025629845.1 Erythroxylum squamatum | reverse complement strand
AGTGGAGATTTTAAAGTTGTTTCTTCTCAGAAAATATTAATATTTTATTATATTTAACCATAAATATTCAAGAAAAATAAAAAATAGAGTTAATAAAAAACGGGTAGGGTATGGGTATCCATCGGTTCGGGTTATCACTAGACCCATATCCAAATCCATATCCACATCCATTTTTCAGCATCCAATTAAAATCTATTTTTCAGCCTCCATATCTATTTTTTGGGTCGGATAGTACGGATATTAATCAGGTTGAAAACCCACTGCCATCTCTACTCATAGGAGAACTCCTAGCTAAGCTAGCCTCATTTTCACCTTTGACCTCCGTGGTGTCAGCTGTGTCCTGCTGGAGTAGGCCTAACACCTGGGTAACATCTGTGGGGTTCTCCGGAGGAGGAGCATGTGCTGGCATAGGGGACTCTTATGGCTCCGGGTCCATGTTCTACTCCAATTCTTGGTGAAGACCAGTTGCAAACTTGCACTCTGTTGGTGCCCACACCTTCCGCTGGTCACCTGCTAGAGGCTGCCATTCATACTCAATTGAGACTTCCTAAAAGGAGATCTGCCCATCCTCTCCATACGTGGCCAATTGAAACGTTGATGGCCACTGCTTCTTCAGCTCCAGTCCCACGCATACTCTTGCATAGCTGATCCTGGACATTCTTGCTGTTGGAGTATCCATAAGTAGAGGAATCCCCACAGCACTGGCAATTCTGCCCAATCCTTCGGTATTCTAGTATTCAACTGGAATGTTATAGAAACGAGCCCAAACTGGAGCTTTTTGGATCTCTACCATGTTGCCACCATTTAAGCTCCACTGCCTGAGAAACAACAGTTTACCTTGAATGTGCCACGGACCACGTTCAACCACAGACTTCATTCCATGCTCAGATTCAAATCAGAACAGAAAGTTGTTGGAGCAAGTGATCAATATCTCCTGAAGCCCAAACTCAGCCCATGATCTCGCCAGGGCACGCTGCACCACCAGGTAAGCCAGCCTCTTCCCCAGAAAGAAACCGAACAGTGCAATGTGAAACTTAGACGCTCCTCGTTGTGCGAGCTCCCTTGGAGGAATCATGAAGACCTGATTCTCCCTGACTTCAGGAGGGTAAAAGGAGAGCTCTGGAGTCTCAGAAGGGGTCCCATTAGTTGCCTCCACTACGCTCTTCCAAGATCTAATCGGTGCCTGGGTAAGAGGTATCTGGGGGGGACAAGGGGTTGAGGAATTAGAGGGAGGAAGGGTTCCTTTAGAAGGAGAAGGGACCGAAGGGATCTTATTCTAGAGAGGATAAGGGGACGGGGAAGGCACTGGTGAATTAGGGTTAGTGTTTTGATTAGGGATTGGGGCTCGATTTGGGGGTTTCGAATTAGGGATGGGGGCTCGATTTGGGGAAATCAGATGAGGGATTTGGGGGACTGAAGGTGAAGAAGGTAAAGGGGAAAGGGGGAGCGAGAGGTTGGAGAAGAAGAAGAAGAAAGTGACGCCATAACTAAGGAGGGGATCTCGCCTGAATCTCCACCGTTAGACAAGCTCTCTCGCCGAAGTTGCTCTCATCGCATTACAAATTTAAAATGGTTTTTTTCTTTAATGCATCTTTTACCTTGTATTTTTTAGCCTTTTTCAAGTTAGTTTTATAATTTTGTAGTTCTTTATCATTTCGTAATGCCTCCCAATTTAATATAATCCTACTTTATTTTTTACTTATTAACGAGGAACCTAATATTTTTCGAACTTGTTCATCACCTTATTTATCTAGTTCTATAATTAGATTTTGATTATAATTCATTACTGTTAACACTTGGATTTGTCTAACTTATTTCATTTGATTTAATTTTAAGAATTCTAAATTCAAATCATGTGTTTTGGATATATTTATTTTTTACAATTTATTTAAAATAAAAATATTAATTAATAACATTTCATTTAATTCTAAATAATTTTGAATCCATAAATATTTCCATGCATGTTTCTTGTTAATATTAATATATTTTGAATTAATCATGTCTAAAAAATATGTTTGTTAATTTTTTTCATAAGCTCATTTTTATTAAACTCACTTTTATCATGTTTAATCAAGTCATTTATACTCTTCTGGTGATGTGTTTAACTTTTGTTGATATTAAATTTGTTTTGGGAAAGTTAGGGTATTAATTGGTGTTAATTGTAAATTTTAGAAAATGTGGGGTCAAATTCAAGAATTAAGAAAAATGATAGATTGTAAAACAAATGGGATATAAAGGAGGACAGGATTACAATTGTGGAAGGGATTATTTCCAAAGCACTTGCAGAAGATAAAAGGGATGGGGCAAGAAAAGAACCCAAACGGTGATTAAAAGAGTATGAAACGTTGGAGAGGATTATTGAAGACTAGAGGATCAAAATGAATTGAAAACAAATGGAAATGACATATAGAATTATTAGAGATCCTTCTAAATGTCATATTTAGGTGGATTAGAAATGTGAAATTGGATAATAAAAGACAAAATCGAACTCAAAATGACGATATAGCTGTTTAGAATAATATGACATCATCTGGGAAAGGGTTTATAGGCAGAATTTCTCCCATGTAACTCTAAGAAGTGAGTCTTTTCCCTGTTGATTTTCTTTGGTTTGGTATGGATCGATAGATTATAGACATCATATGAGTTATGAAAAACCCAACAGGGGTAGTCGTTTCGCAAACTTTTCGATTCGTTTCTAGCAAACAAAAAAATCAGAAAAATTAAGAGAACCAAAAATAAATCAACAGTCGGAAATTTGATAACGAAGTTCAGCACACCTTGCCTACGTTTGCGAGGCCCTCACCCAGCTTAATCACTTTCACTAAAGTACAATAGATTTAACCAAGACCTTACTGAGCCGACGCCACTCAACCCTTGACACTATCTCTCAACCTCACTTTCCGTGAAAGAACTTCACACCCAATAACACGACCAACTCGTGTTAACTTCAACAGAGGATTTTCTCTATCAATCTTTTAACGAAAGAACAATAAACAATTAACTCAAGTGATTAGAATAAAAAAGAAAAAAAGTTAAATACACTTGAGATAGAAAAACAACTTCCCGATGAGTTCCGCTCCTCTGAAATGGATCTAAAAATTGTTAACAAAAATTGGCAGAAACACGCGATACTCTGAACTACCGTCCATTGATTTGATGACAAAATCACTCTTGAAGGTGGAGAGATCAATCATGTAAGAAGTCCATTACGCACACAATACACTGTAGCCTTAAACCAATTAACGCACTCCTTATGCACACAATACACTGCAGTCTTAAACCAATTAACACACTTCACCTTCTAACGCCCACTGCACATTTATTCAACACCCATGATTGAAGCATAAGAGAAAAATGCATCATTCACATCAAGCATCTCAGGTTGGCGTGATCAGCATATATATAATTTCCTTGGTCAAGAAAAGCAACGCATGCACATCATCTTCACTTTAACATCTATCACACAACACACATTGTTCAGATCTTCCAATACATACACCCAACTGCAGTATCTGCTTCATTAAACAACTAACATATGCAACCACTGCTTCATTATCTTTTACTGCATAAGAGATTTCTTGTTCAATACCACACACACCCACTGCACCATATCTTGCCAAGATATACATCAATTAGAGATAGAACTCTATCATAACTAGAAGATTATTCCTAATAGCTTTTTGAATTCAAGTCAAACAAAGATACTTGATTAGCTATCATCATACAATTAATATCTTATAAGTCCAGTTAATAATAAATATGCCAAAACGAAATAAAAAGATATATACTATATATCTTAACAAGTTAATTGATGATCAAACTAAGAGAAAATGTGCTCATTATTAAAGATAAATTTTCTAATTTCTCAAATGTCATTTGTCTTCATACTTATCGAATTCTTATTCGCCCTCTTCCTTGCCGTGGACCACCGATTGTCACAATAATAGAAGGGATATTTAGGACAAATTTTTTCGTCGTTAATATTAATTAGAGACGAATTATTTTCGTCGCATAAATCCTCGCGAAATACCTATAGGAAAAAAATGTAAGCGATGTTATCACCAAAACATCGATAACCTTTTTTTGCTACAAGCTGTGTGCATAGCCAAGAGAGATAGGTGACGATATAACGAATTGTCACCAATAATTTTTTGATACGCTTAATTTTCATGGTGAAAAGCTATTACCTACAGTAATGGGAATGTAGAGAAAAAATTTTCATAACATTTTTTGTAACGTATCTAATTACTTCTAGTGACGAAAGATGAGCGTAGCCAAAAGTTACTAGCAATAATTGCGTAGGCGTAGTGAAATTTCTTTAACTACGTTTTGAAATTTTTGATCATTTACATTATTACTAAATATTTTATCATGTTAATTATAATTATTGGTGACATTTTTAATCCATGTTATTGTATGTAATATTTACATTTTTATAATTTATTATACAAAAAAATAAAAATAATTATAAATTAGAAGCATTGTATATAAACAATTAAATATCATTAAATGTTAATTACAAATGTTAACAAAGGTACTTATGTACAAATAAAAAATACAAATATTAGTTTAATGACTAAGACTCGTCCTCATCATCACTATTACATAATTCCAGCTAAGTAATTTTTTTGACTATTTTTTCAAGCTTGGCTAACTTTTTTCCATCACGTTTTAAGTTTTGTTCATTACGTTATAATTTAACCGTAAGCGACTGGTTCTCCTCTTGAAGACGCTCAACATATGCTGGTGATAATGAGGATGAAGCAGTTGGCTTAGGCCCATTGATGTAGCCAGATCTTGTATCTAGCATCTTGTTGCAAATGTCATCTACATTGGGCTCATTTCTATTAGATATTGATGTTTACAACAACTCCTGCATCTTATTCTAAAATTTAAAAAACAAAATCAATATTCAATTTAAATATTATTAGTTAGTACTACAAAAATAAACAAACTTAAATTTTAAACAAATTTTTTTACTTACATAATTATTTTACGCTTCTTCAAACATCCAATCTTCCCCTTCCTTATAGCGTTCAGTTTATAGATTGTGATCTTATCACACTCTTCTCCATGTAATTCCTTCTAACTCTGTTTTATAAAAAAATTTAAAACACAATAAATAATATTGTATGTACTGATATAATTATAACTTGTGAACTAAGAACTTACATATTCTTTTACTTTCCCCCACTTAGTTAACATCATCTTTTTCACACCTTCCTTAGGCCCTTTCTTGTACTCCAATAGCCACCCTTTTGATTATGAAAGTCATTATAAGCCTCAAGTTATCCCTTCTCCTTCCTCCTTATAATTAAACCCCTACCTGAGTTAGAAACAAGTGGTTGGAGCCTTCTAAAGTTTCCCTTCACTACTATCCTACCCTGGCTTCAAATAGATCACATATTGTATCTCCACCTCTAAATATACTAAAAGAAGGAGCTAGTAGTTGGTCTGTCACTATGGTTTTTTAAAAAGGAAAATTCTCAAGTTTTCCTCTAGTCAATCAATGGGCCTCTAAAAACTGGAAATACATAGGATTAAAGGGTGTGTCTTTCTTAATAAAAATAATAAGTGTCAATTTATATTCAACTTAAAGATTGAAGCTATAAAAGTGATCGAAGCAAGTCTTTGGCATTTCTATGGCTCTCCTTTCTTTTTGCAAATTTGGAAACCAAGCACTTATTTGGAAAGAGTTTAGCAGCAATTTTTTTTTCATTTAGAGCAATATTCACAATATTCTTTTAGATATTGAATAACCAAAGGGATTAAGTTATCTACCATGCTTTATAAGCAACTCTTTATATATAGATGAGGCCACAACATCAAAGAAAAGAATCGGATATACAAGGCTTTATATGATTACGGAAATGTAGAATGACTTACCAAAATGAATCCCTCAATACATGTTTAGTAAAGTAGACTTAGTGATTGAGGACTCAGTTAGATTCTCTTTCCAATGAAAGCCATCTCTTACACAACAAGGGAAGCTATGGAGGCTAACATGAATAATTTTATAAAGGGAGACTACGCTAAAGTTATACCCTCAAAGCAAAAAGAAGTAAAAAGGGAGAATTCAATCTCCTTGTTTCTCCTTCTACTAACAAACAAAAATCTACCATTCCAACTTCTAACCAAAGTGAGGAGGATCCTAAGTTAAACAGTGTAATGAACATTACTCGATCAACTCCAAGTTTGGCTACTAAAGATACTCAATTCTAGCCTCAGACTCGTTAGGCATACAAAGTTTACTCTCTTTAACAACTTTCATACGATCTCCTCCTCATAAGAGAACATCAAGCGTAAGTTAAGGGATCACTCTATGGTTAATGAGGATATCATTATGGAGATATAAAGAGAATAGGAAGGAAAAAAGCTAAGGGCTCTTAAAGCCAAAAAGCTTCATAATGATTATTCCGACTTGGAATTTAAGGGGGAATTGTCCAAAAAAAATTAATCCTTATATGATATAAATTATATGCTTATAAGCCCTTTTGGAAGCTAAGCTAAAATAGGAGAAATATAGGAAGTTGATTTTTTTGGAGACAAAAATGCTCCATCCTCACCAATCATCAATATATCAAAATGGGCATATCGTTACAGCTTATAACTCTAGCAAACTATTTATCTCATTCATCCTTTTTTTTAAAATTATATTCAAAATCTTTGAAAACTAAATAATGACTTCTTACATGGCAACAATTTATAATGGTTCCATACTAGCCAAGCATAATGTCTTATTTAATTGCTTCCTTTCCCTCAGTTTTGGATGTTTGTCAACATAAGGATTTGCCACCTTTGATCTAACCCTTGAGTGCATGTCCTGTGTTAACTATGGACAAGAATTTTATCCCTTGTTTTATTAATAACTTTGTAAGCTAGATCCTTTATTTAATTCACCTCTATCCAAAATTTCTCTGGTTCTGTGCCGCCATATATCATTAATGGTATTACTTAAAGCCATCTTAAATATACTCCAATTATTTTTCTACTCCCATTTTTGCAACACTAAGTAAGTATCTCTTACCACTTCCTTATCCCAAATCCACACCACCTAATCCTTGTATCCATCCCTAAATTGTGCTTGAGTAATTACATTCAAAATGAATATGCTTCATCATCTCATTCCACATAGGACATAAGAATATGGTTTGTTCATGAATTTTCTTAAGTCTGTCTCTAGTACTAAGTTTGCCTTTTATAAGTAGCTACAAGGTGGTCAAAGCATAGGATATACATGTTCATACCACACCACGTTATGCCAAGATACTTGAGGTGAGTTTTCTCTTAGTAGATTTCTATATGATTAATTTATTAATTTCCTTGACTGATGACGCCTCCATATTACCTTATCTTATAGTTGTGTTTGAAAATTAATGAGAAGTTATCTTACATGTATTGAACTAGACACTAACTATAGGTAAGAGCTTTAAGTACGATTATTTTCTCTCTTATTTCACTCCTTGATGGTCCCAAGGGAGGCTAATTATCCTGCCAGAATGTGGTGGAGGTGTCATTCTCCAATTTGTTAATGATTCTATGTGTCTTCTTAAAAATTGGAATGTGTTTTAAGGTCTAAGAATCAAGTTTTAGTTTCCAATCCCATATATTGCCTTTTTTTATGTAATACGAATACACCTATCTTACTCATAGTAAATTCTTGTCAGTAAGGAGTCTCCACTCCTTTGTCATCATTTAAACTTGATTTGAATTCTTTATAAGTAGAATTACAAGTCCCCCCTCCCTTTTGACTTTGAAAACTTCCTGCCATTACTTTGACCAATGGTCTACTATCCATTTGTCCAAACAGAATGAACATGCTCAATATTCTATTAATGGCTTTGATTAAGCTCCTTGGAAACCAAAGATGGGATGTCCAATATAGATATGAACTACTCAACGCAAATTTTACCAACTGCATTTTGCCTACCATTGCTAAAGTATCTTCTTTTCCAATTTGCAAGTCTATTTTAAATCATTTATAATAATATTTTAAAGTCTGTGAGTGCAATCATTTAGTGGTAACAGGAATGCCTAAATAGGTAAGGAGGTTTTCACCATTTTAGACCTGTTAAGTAAACAAATGTGTTGGATTATGCATTTGCTCTACTTGATGTTAGAAGTTGGCTCTAGTCCTCATTTAAGTACAAACTCGATAGAGCTTTGAAGAATTCTAATGTTGCCTCATTAATCTTTATATATGATCAAATCATGCATCTTTCCTTTTCCATGATTTAGGAAAGGACTAATTTATATGTTTCATTTATTTCCATGATTTAGGAAATGACTAATTTATATGTTTAATTTATTTATGGAGCAAATCACACCTTCTAGAGAAGCTTCTTATTACAAGGTGTTAAGAAAATTTTTCAATATATCAATGAATTTTCAATATATCGATGAATTTTGGCTATTTCAAGCAGACTTTAATAGCATCCTTTAAGCTTTTAAAGCAAAAGATAACATTGACTTGATGAATTTCACAAATAATTCCAATGATTGTGTCAACTATATTAAGGTGATAGACCTTAAGTTTAAGGGGTATTTTTATACTTGGTCCAACAAATAATATGAAAATTGGCTTACTAAAAGGAAAATTAATAAAGAATTGAAGAATGAAGATTGGTTACACCAATTCCCTAAGAGTAAAGCTTGCTTCATGAATCCATTATTTTAAAATTATTATCTAATCCTGATTTAAAATTTTGCTCCAATTATAGCTAAAAGATTCCCTTTTCAATTCAATAACTTCTTAATTAATGTTGTGAGATTTTAGAATGCAATTGTAAAAGCTTTTTCCTTCAAAATCAGGTTTCACAAGGGTTATGTTAAAAAAAACTTAAATGTTAACAGAAAGGAGCTAAGGAAGCTCAATATAATAAATTTTAGCAACATCCTTTAACCATTTTTGAAGCTAAAGCTTGATTTGTTCAAATTCAAGATGAGGGTTATAAACAACCTAGAGTCATTAGTATCTAAGAAAAGCGAGGGACTTCAAATTCCTACTCAAAAGCAATTGAAGTGTATAATTCCTTAGCTAGTTAAAGATCAAGGATTTTATGACTCATAGAGAGGGATAAAAGTACAAATTTTTTTCATATGACTCTCTAATTCAGGAGGAATAAAAGTAGAATTACATCTCTTCAAAAGTAGAATGAAGAATTAACTATCTCGTAGGAGGAGTAAAATGAGAAGTTGTTGATTATTTCCTCAAAACCCTTGGTACACAATTTAGAAGCCACTCCTTTATCCATTTCCTTAAATATTTCATCTCTAATCAATTTTCTATTAATGTTTTAAATGAATTATATAAGCCTTTTCTTGATAAGAAAGTGGATAAAATAGTGTTTGAATTGCATCCAAACAAATCCCTAGGACTTGATGATTTGAATGGACATTTATTTTAAAGATCTTGGTACCTTATTAAAGGAATAGTTATAGATGCAATTGTAGAGTTCTTTAATGAAGGGAAATGCTTACCTCTTAAAGAGGTAAATAAAACTCTCATTTACCTCATTCCTAATACCCCTAACCCAAACACAACTTAGGATTATCACCCAATTTCATGCTGTAATACACTTTATAAAATCATAGCTAAGTTGCTAGCTGTTAGATTAAAGAAATTGATAGACCCTGTGAGATTGCTTTATAAAGATTCCATTCCTCTCTTAAACAAAAATAAAAAGGCTCAACAACTAGTGTAATGGAAGAGTGCAGTTGATAATTCAGTTCTCAATTCGTTATATACATTTCGGTCTTCTCATATTTTCCTTTATAAAGGAAAGAAAAAATTACCTAAAGCCTCTTATGGTCTAGAGATCAAGGAAATAAATATATAGCTAAGGTAAAGTGGGATGAAGTCCACTTGCCTAAAAATGAAGAAGGTTTAGATGCCTTATCTGTTAAACACTTTAAAATAATAATGCTAACAAATAGGGCTTAGAGAATTCTAACAAATAATGAGGGTTTTTAGGTCAAATGGATCCACTCTTACTACTTGAAAGGAAGGAGTTTATGAGAATTGAAAATTAAATAATTAACATCTTAGTTTATGTCTCAGCTAGTTAATTTGTGAGATTCCCTAGCAAATGTAATCAAATGTAAGATAAATAATGGCAATGGAACTTCCTTATGACATGATAATTAGAGTAGATTAGGTCCTTTTTACAAATTAAATACTACTTCGTGCTTTTTACAATTCTTCCCTAATAGTTATAGAGTTAATATCATCAACATTGGTAGTGACTGGAAAATTAGGTTATAAGGTTGTCCACTTCCTTGATTGCCCCAAATAACCTAAATCCAAACCTCTAGGACTCTTACCAGTGGCTAAAACATCCCTGGGGCCAGTTCTCCAATCTCTCTTATAAAGAGTTATTTAGACCTTACAAATAGAGGCAATCTTGGAATCACACTATCTAAAATTAGAGGATGCTCCTTAAGGTTTCCTTCCCTATTTGGCTTATACTCAAGCAAAGATTGTCTAATTTGGATAAACTAAGCTTCCTAAACATCCTTCAACATGTTATCTGTTCAAAATTGATTAAGAATCTACTTAACATCTTTATTTCAAATGCGAATTCTCAGCATCAATCTAGAGCAACATTTATTATATTTACAAAGTTGGCATATTTAGATATGACGATGCTAAAATATTTTAATGGCTTAGTTATATCAATGGTCCAATTAATGGTGATAAAGCCCTTTTCAATTAGCTTTTAGTTTAAATATATACACAATTGCAAGACCTTTAAAGGAGCTAAAAATTTCAAGGAGCTAGTAACATTTAATCTTATCTTTTGGATTAGGAAGTGGTTGATCATTGTACAAATCTGTAGACACTCTACTAACCATCTGTCTTAGGCTTGGAGTCTTCCAGTCCTTAACCTAAGGAAATAAATGTTAAACATGCCAAAGGAATTATAATAGATGCTACATGTGTTCAAGTAATCTGGTTTGAGAGGAATAGTAGGAGATTTAAAGCCAAATCAAAATTGCTACTATCTATTGTAGAATTCACTATGCCAGCATAAGGGAGCAACTGATTATTAATCAGTTAAACCTACACTACAGTAGGAGAATGTCACTTGTATGGAGAATTTAGCACTAGCCCTATCAGAACTGTCCAAGCTCTAACTACTCAATTCTCATAGCAGATTCATTATGCAGTTATAACCCAACACAAAGCAGAATATTCATCTATAGTATCTAAGGATAAACAGAGATTATTCAGATATGGATTTACCTGGTATTCTCTATACTAGGTTGAGCATTGTTGAAGAGCCATGCTATCTACTTCTTTCCCCTACAGTGGGGAGGGGTCTTCAGGATAAAGAAAAGAGTTCATGGATGAAAGCTCATCTAAACCCCATCTAGATAGCCCCAAATTCCTGTAAGAAATTCAAATCCGACCTTAGAATAGACATGCCCAAATCCTTGAGAGAGATTGATCTGAGTTGATACCTTAGCTGAGATGAGATTCTTGGATGTATTACAGAGAGGGAGTAGACAGATCCATAGATTGAATAGCCAGAAAGATCTCCCTCCAAATAGAGAAGCACAGGAATGCTTATAGAAAGGATTTCAGGAAAGATCTTAAGGAAAAAAAAAACAACATTCGAATAGATGATAGCTACCAGAACCAAAATATGCCCCATCGATATAAAAAAAGATGAGCCCCACAGAGATCCCCTTCCTTCGACATCGCGACATTGTAAGATCTGGAAAGTTGAAGGACAAAATCTGTTGGCCCCTAAATTTTTTTAATGGTAAATAAGCATGAGTAGACTAATTTTGGGGTCTTGTTAGATTAATGTATGTTAGAATTAATTAGCTTGTTAATGTGAGTAAGATTATGAGATATAGGTGAATTGAGTTAAGGTGGTAAGGTGGTAAGTTGCATGAAGGAGGGGCAAAATGGGAAGAGGAAATTGTTGGCTTGCATATTAGAAGACAAAAACGTTAGTGAGGAATTAAAGAAGAGAGAGAAAGCACAAAAATAAGAAAGAAGGGAGAGAGAGAGTTCGGTGGAACAGAGGAAAGAAGAGAGTTATGCTAGGTCTTGATTTTTCTTAGTCTTAAAGAGTGATTTTGAGGTTATGCAAGAAGGGAAAAAGGTAGAGGAAAGCAAGAGCTTTCTTTAGAACCAAGCATCTCTTCATTTGGTGAATGTTTAAGGTGAGAGCATTTTTAATGCTTTGGATTTTGGAAGGGTTTGGTTCATGAAGCTTAGGAAATGCATGGGTTTAAGTGTTCTAGAACTAATTTTAGTTTTTGTGCTTTGTGGGATTTTCAGTTGAATACCCTACTGAATGGGAAATTGTCATTATTGAAGGAAATCAAGAAAGGGGTCAAGAGAGGCAAAAGGAGCAAGAGGAGCAAGAGGAAAGACATCCTTAAGCCAAATTTTTAAGCAAGAAATTCAAGGTGGGTTTCACTTTTATAATTAAGAAATGAGCCATTAAAGTTTCTTTCAAGAAATGACAAGAAATGATTTTTCAACTACCTTATTCATGTGCATTTATTTCTGTTTACATGTTGTAAGATTGTGCTACATATTTGATATATGAATTTTGTTGATAAACTTGTGCAAGATTTTTGAAAAGGATCCTTTTGAAAAGATACATGTTTATGAAATCATGTTTTCGAAAACAGTTTTTGAAATATCTCATGTTCATGAAAAAAAAACAAGTTTCCAAGAACGTGCCTTTTTGGGGCAAACAACTTTCAGTTCATGAAATATGTGTTAAGTGGGGTTGTGGTAGTCCCTCAAAAATGTCACGTGCACGTTGACCAAGTTATAGGTTTCTCCCGCCTGCCCGCTAGTGGCACAGAGCTCCTCTATGGACTCCCTCAAGTTTACTATTACACAGGACCATTATGTGGAAATGTGTAGTGCGTCATGTTTATAGATCTACCCAAACCGTTTGATATGCTACTTGTTCATGATAAGTTGATAAGATTGATGCATACACATTTTGCATGAACGTGAAGTTTCTGCATTGAAAATGATTTTATAAATGGTTTTACTTATTACTAGTTATAAAATTGTTACCCACGGGCTTTAAGCTCACCCCCATTTTCCTCCCCATAAGCAGGTGATGAGCAAGAGATCTAGTAGTCAATAGCCAAGGCATCACTCCACTTTTGAAATGTTTTGTATTTGAAGCAAATCTTGTAAAGCAAGGCTTTAGTTGCATTTTGAGCAACTTATGATTCATGTATCTTTTGTATTTTGGGATTTTCAAATGTTAATGTATTTACGACTTGAAATGCCCACTAAAGCTTTGTAAAAACTCTTATCTTTTGATGCAAATAGAATAAGATTTCAATTTTGTTCATGACCTCCTCTTAAGTTTATACATTACATTTTTAAGTTTGCATAAGGAAAAAGTTCATGTTCAGATGCCAGGGGAAGATCTGGATTAACTTAGGTTGATTTAGGCAAATGTACCTTCTAGGAAGTTGTGGGTCTTCCTTCTAGCTTTCCAACAGTTTATAATAGGAAATTTTTGGACATTGGAGTTCAAAGTTATGGTCCTTAGAAAGGGAGATGTTTAGGAGTATTAAGTGATATCGTTTATAAGGACATTCCATCTGATATGACGTCAAATCGTCTATGATGACATCATATCATCTGTAAGAATGTATCATCTGTAAGGACGTATCGTCTGTGATGACGTCACATCATCTGTGATAACGTCATATCGCCTGTAAGGATGTATCGTCTGTAAGAACGTATCGTCTGTGATGACATCATATCGTCTGTGATGACGTCATATCGTTTGTAAGGATGTATCGTCTTAAGCATTACATCGTCTTAAGTTGACTCTGCTTCGTCTTAAGCATTGCATCATCTTAAGTTGACTTGATTCTTCTGGTTTGTGCATTCGTCTGCTTATTGATTCGTCTGCTTCGTGCATTCGTCTGCTTTTTGATTCATCTACTTCGTGCATTCATCTGCTTCTTGCATTCGTCTGCTTCTTGATTCGTCTGTTTCATGCACTCGTCTACTTTTTGATTCGTCTACTTCTTGATTCGTCTGCTTCGTGTATTCTTCTGCTTCGTGCATTCGTCTACTTCGTTCATTCGTCTGCTTTGTGCATTCGTCTGCTTATTGATTCGTCTGCTTCGTGCATTCGTCTACTTCTTGCATTCGTCTGCTTCGTGCATTCGCCTGCTTCTCGCAATCGTCTGCTTCTCGCAATCGTCTGCTCCACATTCGCCTACTTTCTATTTCATCTATAGTTGACCCTTCGCTTCTTCTGTGCACTGGTCATCTTGTATTGTCTGGTAGAATTTTTGACCCTTCAGATGATCGAATCCGTCTTCGAAGTTTTCATAAAAGTTGTAGATCTCAAAGTCCTCTTTCAAACCATCCTAGGATGATCTTAATCTGATACCCCTAATGACGGCTATGCTAATTGCCCCAAGACAGGTGCAATATGGTTGAGGTCAAGACCCTGTTCAAGTCTTTCAACCATAACTTTGTTTTGGAATCTCCAAATGTGATGATTCTTGTCTCTAAATAAACGAGAGACATAGAGCCACAATGTTCAGAACAGGTCAAAATGAAATTCCAGTTTGGGGCTTCCCATAATCTGTTCAGATATAGGAGAAGTGAGTTGTTTTGGTGTTTGTCCTGGTGGGGGCATGCCACCCTTGTGGGATACGCGTTTAGACATCACTTAGGAAGTCAGGCCCATTACTCGCGGGGGCGAGGTGTCCAACAAAATCAAGCCCTAATAGAGTAGTCTGCAATAGATACATAACATGATTTAACTACCTGATATGTTTTTGAGCGAAGAATAGAAGGAATGATGATCCATGGAGCTCTCGTTTGAATCGCCGGTTGAGAGAGTTCTAACCTAATCGAGTAAGAGGAAGAAGTTTCGGGAAAGGAGCAAGTCGTTATACCCTAAAGGATAAACGACTCTATTAATTATAATGGCTTTATGTTTTACATGTAAACGTCATCGTTTTGTCTACCTAGGCTTACTAAATGACCCAAGTGGTCGATATCACTGAGAACTTCTTTGTGTAATCCTTTTATTCATTAATGAATTTTTTTAAATTCTAAAAAAAATATAATAGATGCTATGCAACATATTAAGATGTTCCTTATCAAGTTTATATGTTCTTTTGTTGAAATCTTCTAGGAAATAAGTGAATATAGACTTTAAGTAACCTTTCATTATACTTTTGGAAATTTTGTCTATAATGATTCTCCTTACTAGTAAGGTTAATATTGGACTTATATTGCTTTTGTTCACTTTTTTCAAATACCTTAGCTCCTTAATTATAACTGTTGATAATCAAAATCTCAGGTTATGTTATTTTGTTTAGCCTATTTTGGTTATATGCTTATTAATTCTTAAAGTGATAAGTTTTTTTAATAGCTTGTGATATGTACTCTTCTGCTACTCATCATTAATGAAATTTTTTAATTTCTCAAAAAATATTTATTTGATTATATATTTCATAAATTTATATATGATAAACTTTTTATAAGTTTATTAAAATATATAGTATAAGAGATTAAAATAAAATTAATTTATTTCTAGCTCTTAATTAGTGTTTTGTTATTATTATTAACAAAAGTTTAACTTGGCATTATCAAAACAATAAAAAAAGATTATGAGAACTTTTCTTTGGCCTAGAAAACATGACAATGAATATAATGCTAAGGTAAGCTAATCTAAAATTGACAAACTACTAATAAAGGAAGCTTGGAAATTATAGTAATCAAACTCAGTAACAAAGTGTTAATGATAAAGAGGATATGGAGATTCGTAATGAATAAGGAATCACAATAGGTAAGGTGGACCTATACTTACTTCCTTAGGGGTAAAAGCCCTTAGAAAATGAACACCAAACTCTCTAGTTCCTGGTTTCTTTCCAACTCTTACAGCCTATTTGGTTCATATGCTGGAATAGATAAGGAATGGAATGGTTATTCTAAGGAGATAGAATAGATGAGGAATGGAATGGAATGATTATTACTGCATTTGGTTTATTTCTAAGAATTCCTAGTGATGATGTATGCCAATGTTGGTTTGAAAACTACAATTTGGAATGACAAAGGAATAATTAACAAAAAGACCAAAATATCCATTAACTACATGATGATGATGATGATAATAATAATCATCATCATCATCATAAGATGATGATGATGATGATGATGATTATTATTATTATTATTATTATTACTATTGTTGTTGTTGTTGTTGTTGTTGTTCTTGGTGTTCTTGTTGTTGTTGTTGTTGTTGTTGTTATTCACCACTGCCATTTGTCATTGCTGTGGATATCACCGAATTTACAAAATTTCTGTCTTTATTGGTTGATCCTCCAGCAATTTTTAAATTAGAATACAAACAAACCAATATCACTTTTATATTTAAACAAGAAAACAAAGGTTCAAGGATCAAGATTGTAAAACCCCAAATCTTTCCTTTCAATGAAGGTAAACTTTTATGTTCGGTGAATAATATTTTTTCGCGTGAATAGTGATTTTTGGAGACCCGACCCTGAAAATAATTGAAAATATTCATAATAAGTATTAGAGCCTAATGGTACTAAAACGGATTGAAAATAATTTCGATTGGATGGATTTCGAGAATTCAGGAAGTTTAGGACTTAAAATGCCCTTTTTGGAAAATAATGGATATTGATGTTTTTAATCCCATTCGAATATTTTTTTAAGCATTCAGATAATATGTATTGACCCTAATAAGAGTATTTCATGGTCAATTTGATGATAAGCCCATTGTGGAATGTTTTCTGATTGTAATACAGTTAGTTGGTGAATTAAATTCATTAAGGGACAATTTGGTCTTTCTGCATAGTGATTAGGGACAAATTGGTCTTTCTAGATGCTGAATAGTGGATTGATGATTCATGATGGAAGATGACATGTGTCATGTGTTAAAGGAGTAAACTTAAGACAATTGCTTCATTCTTTTTTTCATAACCGTGAGAGTGAAAGTGAGTTACCCTTGAGTGATAAACAAAAGAAGAAAAGGAGAGAGCCAAAGGTGGGTTTCAGCCAAGCTTGAGAGAAGAAGGGTGCAATTGATTTTCCATGGTTTGGAGTATAATTTGAAGAAAGCTTCCAATTTTCCAAAAGATTGAAAGAAAGTAGTAAGTTTTCCTAACTATGTTTAGTGAAATTTTGTATTATGATTCTCGGTTTCCTTGAACAGTCCTAGTGTTTTGGCCATAACTTAGTTTACAGAACTTGGATGATTCCAACTGTAAATGAAATCTAATACATGGTACTAAAAATATCTAGAAGAGACCTATACCTAATTCTAGCTGAATGATATTAAAAATTGAGATTGATTATGGTAACCTGATACTGTCCCTGTGTTAAAGTAAACTTGTGATATTTGCTACATGTTTCATAATTTAGAAGTTAAAATGACATGATTTTTGATGATATGGAAACTAAAGACATAGGGTAACAAATGTCTAGAAGACTTCAAAACCTAATTTGAACGTTTGATATGTGAAAATTAAGGAATAAGTGGAGATATGGATTCTGGAAATGGGTCGTAACCGTGATTCTTTATGCATGATTGTGATATGGTGAATTAAATTGGGTGTGATTGTGTTCTGAAGAATTAGAATGGGAAAAATATGCTGTTTAAGTGAATTTTTAAGTTTTATTTGGAAACGAAGAGCTTACGAAAGTAAGCAAAAATATAATTAGCATACGTGTTACACGATTAAATACTAATCTTGAATTTGGTTAAACAGAATTATATTTTTAATGTCTTATTTCCAAATTTGGAAATAAATGACTAAGAAAAATGTGTTTTATGTAGGTAAAGCAAAGACACTAAACACGTGAGTGTGCTTAGCAATAAGCTTGCAAAATGGTGAGTGTATTTTAATTGTGTCATTTGAATAACTTCTTTGCAAAAGAATTGATGGCATATGATTTAAAAGTATGCATTCAATTGTTTGATTATGAAATTGAAAGAAGTTTAAAATTTTGAACGTATATGGGCTAAAGGTAGTTTCACGGTCGTGACAGGCTCTAGACATCTCTCATTTGTTTTTTATTTTGAAATTGTATAAATTACTTTATAAAATGGTTTAAGCTTTATGCCACAACTTAAAGTACTTAGAAAATGATTTCGTTTTTAGCTCATTACATGATATTATGCCGATTAGAGTATTCCAAATGTGCATGGCAGTGTCTAGAGGGCATTAGTTACTAATAGTGGGTGGTATTGTGTCTGTCAATAGTCCAGTCTAGTGAGTCGGCCTCTACACATACGACGTATATAAAGTGATAGCCAAAATTGTTATAGGTAAGCGATGTAAAACCAGCTCCGTAACTGCCGGTCTATAGTGGTTAACCTATTACGGGGTAAGCGATGGAGAACCAGGTCCGTAACTAGTGGTTAACCAGTCACGGGTAAGCGATGCAGAACCAGCTCCATGATCTTATGCCTAAAGGTACCATAGTGCAAAGAACTTTATGGTAGGCTATATTGTATAAGAAGTTCATGACAATAAATAATGTCGCCACTATTTGCTTTTAAAGTAAAATTGAGAAATTTGGTTTCAAAAGGGTTATATGTTTTATATTAGTATTATCTTATACTAGTTGAAATGAATTTCTTTTAGGAAGGTGTTAATGATTACAAATGATTTGCAAAGAATTTTATTTACACTCATTGAGCTAGTTCACTTTATAATCTGTTCTTAAATAAAACCTCCCAGGTGCATGCTCAGGGGCTTTAGTAGCAGGGGCTCCACCTCTCGAGTAATCAACTTCGTCGTTGCTGTGTAAGAATTTTTTCCTTATACATATTTTTGAGAACTATTTCGTATCCTTGAACATGTTTTGGAATGTACATTTGTGTAAAGAATGGATGTGTATAAAGGTTTTTTAATGAAATGCATGATTTTG
>JAOTBA010000007.1:14475141-14486984 GCA_025629845.1 Erythroxylum squamatum | reverse complement strand
TTATAAAACTCTATTTTGTTCTGAATTTCTGTATCTGTTGTTGACTTATAGTTTAGTTATTACTCACTAAGCTATATGCTTAGCACGATGGATTTGCCCCGTGTAGGTTCTGAAAGAGGGACGTAGGAACTGGGAGAAGACAACCGCGATGACCAATAGAGTCTGATTTTTGTTTTGTTCATATGTATTTTGAGATTGTTTTTTTGAACTTGTATTTGATGTCCATAACTCCTAAATTTTTATTTTGACAGGTTGTAATAACCTTAATTCAGGCTGCTTTCTGAAATTATGATATGCGATGTATGTTTGTTTGAGATTTTGGTGATGCATGTATAAAGTGTTTTGTATGTTTCGAAATGCTTCGTGTTCAGTGTGTTCTATGTGTGTGACACTCGCAATATCCTCCCAGGGGGTATTAGGGCGTCACAATTGGTGCAGATCTGAATTTCGCAAACATGACTACAAGAGAGGGTGCATCGATCATCAGACCACAACTGCCGGACGGCTCTAACTATCCCACTTGGAAATTACGGATGAGAGTCTTCATCCAAGCTTAGAGTATAAAAGCTTGGCATTCAATAATATATGGGTGGACGCATCCGATAATTACAGACAATAATGGAGAGGCAGTTCAAAAAGATTCATCTAAGTGGACAAGAGCCGAAGAAGAAAATGTACTTGGAAACTCACAAGCAATGCATGTAATTTTTAGTACTGTTGATGAAGGACGCTTTTTAATGATATCAGCTTGTGAATCGGCTAAAGAAACATGAGATGCATTGCAAACTATTCATAAATGGTTCAAATATGTGATAGCGTTAAAATTATAGATGTTATTTGTGAGGTTTGATTAACTGAAGATGGATAAGAATGAGGCTATAGGGGACTTTCATGAAAGATTGCGCGATATAGCGAATCAGGCACATCAACTCGGGAAGAAATATTTCAATATGAAACTAGTCAAGAAGACGTTGAGATCACTACTGAAAATTGCAACAATCGAGGAGGATCATGACATTAATGACTTGTCACTGGAGAAAGTAATTGGGATTCTTACCAATTTTGAAATGAATTTGTTGAGGGGCAAATAAGAAAAGAGCAAGGGATTGGCACTATAAGCTGAAACTAGAAATGGTATGAATGATATAGAAGATGAATCTGATGAGAATAAGGATTTGATTTTGTTAACATGAAATTTTAGTAAGTGGCTGAAAAGAGTGAAAAAGAACATAACCAAGTTTAGGCAAAGCAGTGGAAGCTCATCAAACAACAACTTTAAGCAACAAGCCAGGGCTCAGAAGGGTGAAAGAAAGATGAGGAGAATTCAATGCCATAAGTGTCAAGGCTTCGGACATGTGCAAGCGAAATGTGCTAATGCTTTGAAAAAGAGAAAAGGGAAATCTTTTACTACCATTTGGAGCGAAAACGAGTTTGAAAGTGAATATCGTAGTGATGAAGAAATTCTAAATGGTGTTGCATTAGTTGCTCTATATAGCAAAAATCTAGTTGAATGCCTATCAGTAACTAAGAAGGAAGTAACTGAAGACGATAAAGGGGGAAAATCAAAAAAATTCAAGAAAAATGGAGACAGATCAGGTCAAGGTTCGATATCAGATTATGACAGTGATGAAAGTGGTTTAGATGATAAAAGGAAGAATATTTACGAGGCTTACGAAATGATGTATGAAAAATGGGTGAAAACATGTAGAAAGAATGAAAGGTTGAATGAAGAAAACTTCTCTATGAAAAAACACTATGTAAGATTTAGAGAAGAAATTGATGGTAGCTTTAGACGAGCTCAGTGAAGTCAAATTGAAGTTAGAAAGTACCGAAAAGGGTTTGAAAATGTTAAATGGAAGCACAAAAAAGTTAGAAAAGTTGATCGAAATTGGCAAGGTTAAAGGGGATCTTCAAGGCATTGATTACAAAGGTGAATGCTCTAAAGTGAATGATGAGAAAATTGATATACCCAAATTTTTCCAAAAGGAAACATCGAGGAATAATAGAAGATTTGTTCCCACATGTTATTTTTGCGGAGTTATCGGGCACATAAAGCCAAAATGCTACAAGTTATTGCAGATTTTGTTTCAAAGAAGCCAAAAAAATGAAGGACCCCATATCCCTCACATAAATTTCAGAATCAACCTTTAGTATCGAAATCCACTTAGGTCAAAAAGGGTCAATTGCAAGCTCTCGTGGTTCTTAAGTCGATGAAGGCAACTTTGTATAATGGTTGGTATTTTGATAGTGGATGTTCACGTCACATGACAGGGGAAAAGAATTACCTAACCGATTATCAGAGTTGTATGGATGGGCATATGACTTTCGGAGATCGAAAGAAGGCTTCGATGATTATTAGAGGAACATTATGCGTGAATGGATTGCCTCCCCTCAAGAATGTGCTCCATGTCGATGGGTTAAAAGCAAATTTGGTAAGTGTAAGCCAACTCTGTGATGATGGTTTGTTAGTTAAATTTACAAGTGATGAATGCAGGGTGTTAACCGAACAAGGAGAATGTATTGTGAGAGGAAGCGATTAGCCGAAAATTGCTACATATTACACGTCACAACCACCTATAATTCAACCTCACATGACAGTAACGTAGATGTGTGGCATTAAAAGCTTGGGCATGTAAACTATGAACTTATTAGCAAGTTGAAGAAATTGGAAGCCGTGAAAGGACTACGCATAATGAACAAAGAAGATACGTCAATCTGCAGTGCATGTCAATTAGGTTAGCAGATGAAAGTGTCACACAAAAAGGTTAGACATGTTACCTCATCACGCATACTTGAATTGATTCGCATAGATTTAGTTAGTCTAACACAACAAGATAGTATTAGTGAAATGAGATATTTTCTAACCTGTGTTGATGATTATTCAAGATATACTTGGGTATCTTTTTTTAAAGAAAAATTATATGCTTTAAAGGCTTTTAGAAACCTATATATGGAAGTTATGAATCTAAAAAATATGGCTGTATTGAGAATTTGATTGGATCACAGAAGGAGATTTAAGAATACAAGCTTTAATGACTTTTGTGAGGAGTATGGTATCATACATGAATTTTCAGCACGTAAAACTCCACAACAAAATGGAATTGTTGAAAGGAAAAATAGAACTCTTCAAGAAATGGTCAGATTGATGTTGAATGGAAGAAAATTGCCTATGTGTTTTCGGGCTGAAGCAGTTAATACAGTATGCTACATATGGAACAAAGTTTACCTTCGAAGCATCTTGAATAAGACTTCATATGAACTTTGGAAGGGAAAGAAACCAGATGTGAGTTCCTTCATGTCTTTGGCAATAAGTGCTACATTCTTAGAGATCAAGAACAGTTCGAAAAATTCGAGAGAAAAAGTGATGAAGGAATCTTCGTTGGTTATTCAACTCACAGTAAAGCTTACCGAGTGTATAATAAATTAAAAAAAAAAGAAAGTGCTAGAATCCATAAATGTTGTGATAGATGATGTATCTCTTTTGAATGATCAAGTGGCAGAATAAAATCCACAGAACCAATCCTCATAATTAGCTCAAACAAGAAACGAGATAAGATTGAAGAATTGCCCAAATTTGCAGTTAGTTGCTACTGAGGAAGTAACTGTGTGATTTGAAGAACTATCAGTTACTTCGGATGATAAATCAACCAAAACACTCAATGCAGAAATTGTTCCCATAAATGTTCAAAATTTGAGAGAAGCTGACTTGAATCGAAATCCTACCTCTCGAATCAAAAGAAGTCATCCCGTAGAGAACGTTATTGGAGATGTTAATGAAAGAAGAAAAACAAGAAAAGGTAGAAGGGTTGATTATCGAGAACTTGTGGGTTACTTATGCTACACTTCTTTTTTTGAGCCAAAGAACATTAAAGAAGCCTTACAAGATGAGTTCTAGACAGCAGTTATGCAAGATGAATTAATTCAATTTGCACGAAATGATGTATGGGAATTGGTGCCAAGACCATCAAATGCTACTGTGATTAGAACAAAATGGGTGTTTTGAAATAAAATAGATGAAAAGGATAATGTAACTAGAAATAAAGCAAGGTTAGTAGCTTAGGGATATTCTCAGGTTGAAGGAATAGACTTTGACAAAACTTTTGCACTATAGGCACCACTTGAGTCTATCAAACTATTATTGGTCACAACATGCGTGAAGGGGTTTAAGCTTTATTAGATGGATGTAAAGAGTGATTTTCTTAATGAGATTATACAGGAAGAAGTGTATGTCCAGCAACCGAAAGGATTTCTTGAATCAGCCCATACAAATCACATTTTTAAGCTAAAGAAAGCTCTTTACGGTCTCAAAGGGGCTTGGTATGAAAGGCTTACACAATATCTTATCAAACAAGGATATAAACGAGATAGTGTTGACAAAACTCTGCTTATTATAATATCTCATCAAGCAAGGAAATAAACAAGGTAGTGTTGACAAAACTCTATTTATTAAAATGTTTAAATCTGATTTTTTGATTGCTCAAATCTATGTTGATGACATTGTGTTTGGTGCCACACATTCAAAGATGGTAGATGAATTTGTTGAATTAATGACATCCGAATTTGAAATGAGTATGGTAGGTGAGCTGAATTTCTTTTTAGGTTTGCAAGTAAAACAAGTGAAGGATGTAATTTTTATATCGCAAACAAAATATGCCAATAGTTTAATAAAGGAGTTCAGTATTAAGAATGCCAAACATGTGAGAACACCTATGAGTGTCTCAATGAAGCTAAACAATGATAAGAATGGTAAAAGCGTTCATGTCAGTCTATATCAGAGCATGATCAGAAATTTATTATATTTGACTGCAAGTAAGCTAGAAATTTGTTACAGCGTCGACGTATGTGCTCGCTATCAAGCCAACCCAAAGAAACACATCTGACAGTGGTCAAGAGTATTATCAAGTATGTAATGTGAACATCTGATTTTGAGATATGGTACAAATCTGGTTCGACATTTTATTTAGCTAGATATAGTGATGCGGATTAGGCTAGAAACGTAGACGATCAGAAAAGCCCTTCAAGAGGTTTTTTCTTCTTAGGAAATAATTTGATCTCTTGGTATAGCAAAAAGCAGAATTCAATTTCACTATCGACCGCAGAGGCAAAATATATCGCTGCAGGTAGTTGTTGTTCACAACTTCTTTGGATAAAACAGATGCTAGAAGATTATGGGATTGATCAAAATGTGTTGACAATCTTATGTGATAACAAGAATGCAATAGACATCTCTAAGAACTAGGTTTAGCATTGAAGAACGAAACACATCGATCTAAGGTACTACTTTATTCGAGAGCTTGTGGAAAGCAAAATAGTCACTTTGTCACTTATATCTACGGAAAAGCAGTTGGCGGATATCTTTACGAAACCTCTTGATGCAGTAAAGTTTGAACTTCTTCGAGGGGCTTTGGAACTTTGTGTTTTACATTATTTATGTATTTATATATTTTTAAAAAAAGTCAAAAAAAGGAAAACGGTGCGTTTTTCATCTAAGGGATTAAAAATCCCTAGGTATCTTTCTCTTCTCACTAACGCCCCTCTCCCACCTCTCTATCTATCCACTTCAAAGCTCCACATCACTCATTTGGATGCGTTGAAGATCTCTTAATCGTGGGCATTGTATTTATGTTGAATTTAAAAGGACATCACCACTGAAGCTTCATCAATTTCTCATTTGTGTTGGCTCTCAAGGCACCCATGACATTGGGTTGAAGCTTTTTCCATTGTAAACTCAGTGTATATATGGAATTTGTGAACCTCCATTGAAGACCCATATCTTCTCTCTATAGTATTGCTTCTTTTCACTTCAAGGTTGCTCCAATTTGTTGATTTTGTTTGGGTCTTTGCTATTTTTCTGAAAATATGGGCAAGAACAAAAAGAAAATGTCTCCTTCGATGTTCGAAAAGAAGACATCAACTCCAGCACATTGCTCAAGTCGATTAATGCTCAACCCAACACTCAGAAGGAGATTCACTAGGGCTGGGTCATCTTCGGCGGCTCTCATTGATATTCCTGACACTACTTCTATTCAGAAAAATGTACCAGATCCAAATGACGATGTTACTCGGGTCATATTATCCATGGTTGAAGACTCTATTTCAGATTCCAATGAGACTCTCGCAGCAAATGCTCTACCAATTGCGGGTCCTCAGAAACGTACAAAGGAGAGGGCTCGAAAAACAATTCGACCACCTCGACGCATTTCTTCTGTCCGTCTGATAGTGGATAATGCGATTTTCTTCAAGTTTTACTTCTTTGCGACTGAACAGAAATGGGCGCCTCTCAACATTGTCGGGTTTGTTCTCGATCGTCCAATCAATTTAGAGGAGTTTTAACAATAAGGTCTGGACAATTTATTATCAGAGAGACATTTACTGCAAGTCTCATTGCTTTCGCAGCATTATGACTCAGATCCAATAAAAGAATTTTACTACAATTTATCTTTTGATATTCTGAATGAGACTACTACAAGTTATAGAGCAGTATGTGTGTGGGGTCAGGTAGTCCGTTTTGATGTTGATTGTTTAAATTTGTTTATGGGATTTCATAATGTGATTGGTGATCAAATTTATGATGATGATTGGAATGTGTCTAATGATTTAATTGCTATGGTATTGACTGTGAAAATTTGACTGCATGCCCGTCTACCTCTGTACTTCGTTCTTCAATGCTTACCCAAAAGTATTTTGTGCTCTTCAAGTTAGTAATGACCAACTAGATGTCAAGCACACATATTGTCTCTATCAACTTGGCGCAGGCCAAATTGATTTATGCGATCAATACCAAGTGCGATCAATATTGGATGTCTCATTATTGAAGCTATGTTGGCCATTGAGAGTAAGCCACACTCTTTACTATACTTTCCATGTTTAATCTCTCAATTTTTATATGCCAATGAAGTTCCCAAGATGGAGTTAAGTATACTTGAGTTAGTGGCCTTGATGAACATCTCTCCAAGAATTTTTCAACAACCACGGGTAGTGGATTTGCCGTAGACCACATCTGGCCCCTCGAATGTCTCGGGGACGACTTTTGTCAATTCTCATATGGCTCTCTTTACTGAAATTGAGAGGATTGGAGGCATTATTTAAGTGGCTAATGATGCTCTTCGCCATGTAAAACAGCAAGTTCTATGAGTTTTTGGCACTCCTTGAGTTCGTCTTTTTGGCATATGTTGTCCCAAAGGGGGAGAAGATAAGACTTGACTGAAGATGTATCCGATCTTTTGTGATTTGTTGTTTATGCTTGACTTGTGATTGCGTTGCCTATTAGATCTTGACTTGATGGGGAGCAATGTGGATTCACTATCTATATGTCAAATTATATTATTTAGGGGGAGCTTAATAGTTGTGACAAAAATGTCAAAAAGGGAGAGATTGTTAGATATATGATATATATCTACTTATTTTTGTTTTGACATATTTTTATTAATTAGAACTATAAGATATTATTGTTATTTGACTTGGATTCAAAAATAAAAAGGCTATCTTGGATAATGTTTTAGATGTGATAGAACTCTATCTTGACTAGAGGTTTGGGTAATTATGGCCACGTAGGCTGAAAGGTAGTATGTGAAATCAGCAGATGGTATATGCATGACTTGGTATTCCTCTATTTTGTTGGCTGCATAATTTCTAAAATTTTGGGGCTGTGAGCTTTTAGCTTTGTGAGAGTCACGTGGATGGAGAGATTAATATACTGATGTTATGTTGTTGAAAAATCCATCTTGGTGCTGTGGTGTTTATTGATTTCTTAGTATATGACTTACGGCTAGGGTGTTCGGTGAATTGCGTGTGTCCTCTGTTGAAGGTTGGCTACAGGCTGCACAATTAATGTGGTGAAGTTTTTGAATGTATTGTTTGTCGTGGGTGTGTTTATGTTGTTGAAAAATCCAACTTGGTGTTGCGGTATTTATTGATTTCTTGGTGTATGACTTACGACTGGGGTGTTCGGTAAATTGCGTATGTCCTCTGTTAAAGGTTGGCTACAGGCTGCGTAATTAATATGGTGAAGTTTTTTAATGTATTGTTTGTCGTGGGTGTGTGACTCATCGTGGTAAGGCTTCAGTAGATTATCGTGTGGAGGTATATTTGCTGGATCTATTTTGCATGAAGTCCTTCTGCCGCAACTATAACTTGGATCTGAAATGTGCATGAATCGCCTATTTTGTACGAACAACTTTCTGATTTATTTCAGAGGAGCTAAACCCATAGGGAAGTTGTTATGTTTTTGTCTCAAGTGTCTTTTGTTTTCGTTCTTAGATAGTTAATCACTTGAGTTATTTTTATTAATTGTCTTTCATTAAGAGTAGTAGAGAAAAATCCTCTGTTGAGGTTAATACAAGTCGGTTGTGTTATTGTGCGTGAAACTTTTTTACGGGAAGTAAGGTTGAGAGATAGTTTCAAGGATTGAGTGAGTCAGCTTTGAAAGCCCTTGTGTAAATCTATTGAACTTTCGTGAAAGTGATTAAGCTGGGAGAGGGGTCCATAAACGTAGGCAATGTGTATCGAACTACGTTAACAAATCTTTGTTTTGTTTATCTTTGGTGCATTTAATTTTTTCTGATTTTTGTGCTTGTCAGAAAACAATCGGAAGGTTTGCGAAACAATCATCTCTTCAATTTTTCATAAACTAACACGGCATGCATGCATAATCTTGGAAGAAGAAGACATTAATGTCAGCAAAGTTCCGGTTAGCTAACAAAGTTAGTAAAAAGGAAACAAAGACACCACTCCATTTACAGCTACAATACGAAATCTTATTTTTAATAATAATGGAGTCGTTGTCAATAGTATTAGCATAAGATATACAATATCAGCCAAGCCTTTTCTTTAATTGTTCCAAAAGATCCTAACACTCTAGGATTGAAGCCTCTTAAATTAAAAAAAAAAACAGAAACTCGATGTTTGTAACAATTAAACCGAAAGGACCATTTTAGATTCTGGAAGCTAGCTGATGTTTTCTTTAACAATTAACCAAAACTACTCTCCTCTACATGCATTTGGAAATGTAAAAAGCCTGTTACTAGTCGCAACAAAACTTCAGTGATGGAGTGATGGCACGGAATCACCTGTGCATTTAGCCTGTTATAAAACTATGCCACTAATTTTTATCTACATATTTATATAATTCTCGTATAAATGTGTAGATAGAAATTAATGGAAGAAAGTTAGAACAAGTTGAAAGAACCGTAGGAGTATAATAGTTTTGCAAACTCTTCAATTTTTCCGCAATCGTTTCTAGCACAATCAAAAACCAGAAAAATTAAACGCACAAATATAAATCAACACCGATATTTGTTTAACACAGTTCAACACACCTTACCTACATTTGCGGGGCCCTCACCCAGCTTAATTCTTTCACTAACAACAATAGTTTTATAAAAGGCTTTACTGAACCGACACCACTCAACCCTTGACACTTTCCCTCGTCCTCACAACTCGTGAAAGAATTTCACACCCAATAGTACGACCGCCTCATATTAATCTTAACAAAGGATTTTTTCAACAATCTTATAACAAAAGAACACTAAATAAATAACTTAAGTGATTAAACAAAATTCAACATAAATGAAAACACTTGAGATAAAAAAGTAACTCCCCTAAATATATCACTTCATCAACGAAAGAATGGGAAGTTATCAACCAAAAAATCTGCTATGAATCTTTGATATAGTAACTGAAAAATCCCACGCACAGTAGTCACAAGACATCTCAAATCAACAAATGTTTCATCACCGAAATGTTAACCCAATAGAGCTGCAACAACCACGACAACTGCTAAAGTTTAAAGACAGCAGCTACAAAGTCACAAAAATTTTTGGAATTTTCGCACACCAATACCAAAACGATAGCCACAAAATTATGTAATCCCTTAATAGAAAAACTCAGCAATACCCAAAAAAGAAAACTAGCTACCCAATTGCTCTCAATGGACGTTCAAAATAGAGGAAAATGCAGCTCCCAAAATCAACAATCACAAAGCCCTCTATTGATTCTTCAAAAACAAAAGAATATGTAGTTGTTGAGAATATGTAGTTATTGAACAAGCACATAATATCCATGAAAATCCCTTTCACGTTTTTAGCAATCATCGAAGAGAACATTAACAGAAAATTGCCATATACAATAACAAAGACTTAGATTGCATAAAGAAAACCAAGTGGAAGATAGCCACTAACCCAACCTATATGAAAATCATCTCGTATATGGCATTACGACAATAATAATAAAAAATAACCTTGACTGTCCACCACCATAGGCACATCCAAAAACAAGGTATTCACATCATGCAAGAAGTCTTCGCATAGTAGAATTCTTCATTCATCACACTTTTTGGTCACGTGATGCACTTCCACATCTTTTACAAGATTAGGTCTTTATCCAAGTCAAACTCACTGTATCTTCTACCTTATCTTGATTTGAATTTGAAGTCTTTCGTTATCTCGAAGATCTAATTATCAAAAATGCCAAAATTAGATAATAAGATATAAAACATATATCTTAACAATCTCCCCCTTTTTGGCATTTTTGTCACAAATAGGAAACTCCCCCTAAATGAAATAATTGGACATATAATCCACATGAGAAAAGAACTCCCCCTTAATCCAACATCTATTAAATTCTTCAAGTTCAAGAAACATCCAAAGAAACAATAACGAACAATTATCTAATCATCCAAATTTCTCTCACTGGGACAAAAAGATGCCAAAAAGCAAAACTAATAGTCACGAAGATACCTTAAAATCTCCCCCTGAATTGAACAATCACCAAAAACAATATAATGTCTCCCCCTTAGAACAAAACAATATCAAAACGAAAAATGCCTTCAATGCGATCAATCTCAACGAATAAAGATAAAAATCATTAGTAGGTGCACCAGAAGAATCATAAGCACGTAGTACAATAGCAAAAAGCTAAGATGATAATTTACTATCAGTTAATACATATGTCAACATATCATCGCTCACTTCAATTCTATCTTCATAAGATTGATCAAATTCATAAACCCCATCATCAAGCATAGCCTTATGTACACATCAATCAACTGAACCTTAAAAAATTCATAAATAAAAACTCAGAAAGCCTAAATGATAATTCATTCGACCTCTTTTTTTATTTTTTTGTTTCTTAAATAAATAACATCAAACTATACTTCAAAAATGTAAAGCACACAGTTCCTGTGCCCCTCGAAGAAATTCAAACCTGAGCTTATTGCTCGTCTCATTGTCTCGTTCATCAATTGTTTGGTTGTTTTCTTTATTTAAAACAACTAGTTTATCCTTAGTCTGAACAGTTTCTTCAAAAGTAGTAACTAACTGTGAATCTGGACAATTTTTTGTTTTTCCTTCACTACGTCTTTATGGTTGTACTTAGCCCTTTCTAACCCAAGAGTGCTTTGGTAATATGAGTTGCTGCCGAAAATTTAATGGAGAGTGTCTAGATTTTCAGTTTTGACCCCTTTGAAATATCATTTGTAACAACTTGTAACATTTCAGTCTTATGTGCCAAATTACTCCTTAAAAGTGACATATAGGTATGAACCTCCGATTTTCCTTTGAGATTTCTCCTTGGACAGATTTGGTTGCACCATTTTCTCATCATTCAACTTGGAACATTCATCTCTATAGCTAATGCCTTGAAGATCTCCTTTAGTGTTACCAATTTCCAATAACTTTTCTAGCTTTTCGGTACCTCCATTTAACATTCTTATTCCCTTTTCTATGCTGACCAACTTCAACTTGGTTTCATTAAGCTCATCTATTGTAGATAACAACTTCTTCTCAAGGTCTTGAATGGTGTTCTTCATGGTAGAGTTTTCTTCCTTCAACTTCTCATTTTTCTTA
>JAOTBA010000007.1:14431612-14448992 GCA_025629845.1 Erythroxylum squamatum | reverse complement strand
CATTCAGCTGCTTTTCTTTTTCTTTGTTTATCATCAAAACTGTAATCGATACGTAAAGTCAGTTTTGACTTAACAAAAATAATACCATTGTGTTGCTGAAATTTTTAAAAATGATTTTGAAAAAAATCCACTACTTATATCTTTTTATGTTGAATTAAAGCTTTTCCATAAAAAGGGCCATAGGCTTAGCTCCAGGGGAACTTTCCAGTTGGATCATATATCAACTAGAGGTCCATTGTGGGGTGTTGGGTAGGCCACCTATTCATTTCAAGATAGGGGCATGTTATAATTAGGTTTCTATATTACTTAGACTGGTGCAAATTTGTCTTATTTGGGTCTCTAAGTGTTGTAAATGTGCATCTATCTTCTTTTGATATTCTAATCCTTGTGTGTGTACTTGCCCAATCTGGTTAGCTAATTGTTTCACCATATCTTCTAATGATTGACTAATGGGTTAGTTTTGAGGTGAGTTAGGTATAAAAGAAGACCTTGGATTGTTTTCATTACTAATAAGGTGGGTTTGTCCTAGGTCAATATCTAAAGCTCAGATGATCTTTCCAACCCTCATTATATGTGTTTGAAAAAGGTTCATATTTCCTCTATGTTTATCTAGGATAACTATGCATAAAATTCACATCTTGAACCTACAAAGAAGGGCATGCATCAGTAGTGTGAGTAAAATTAGTGCAAATTCAATAAGTACGAGCTTAGGTAATACCACCAGCTACATGTTTTGACACTGAAGTAGTAAAATAAGCTACTTGTTGAGATTTTTCCTTTAGTTGATCCTGAATGACATGCACATTTATTTGGTTAACTCTCCTAACTTAATTAATCTCTTTTTTAGTTCCAAGTTGTTGTGAATTTTTAGCCGCACTTTAGAGATTAAATGTATAGCCTGTATATGAGTTTTATCTACTAATGCCTTGCCACTAACTACGTCTATCATGCTTGTATTATGTGGCAAAATTCGCTCATAGAAATATTGTATTATCAATTAGTAACTAATCTAATGATTGGGGTAACTAGCACATAATCTTTTAAATTTTTCTGAATATTCATATAGTAACTCATTAATGTTTTATCTAATTCCATATATTTCTTTCCTAATATATCCTATTTTACTAGTAGTAAAATATTTTTCAAGAAAAGATCTATGCAATTCCGCCCATGTATTTATAGATCTAGGAGACAAATAATATAACCAATCTTTAGCAAAATCATGCAATGAAAATGGAAAAGAATGTAATTGCACTTGTTCTTATCAATTCCTTCATGTCTCATAGTAGAACAAACAATCAAAAATTCTTTTAAATGCCTATGAAGATCCTCACCTGCACATTCATAGAATCTAGGCAATAAACTTAAGAAACCTGAATTCGGCTTCAAGGGTCTTTGCAAGACTAGGAAGACTATGCATAAAGGTTGATCTTCTAAGTTTGGTTTTGAAAGTTGTTTTGAGGTAGTTGCGGCCATTTTTATACTTTTATCTTTATTTTCCAATTTGATTTGTATTTAAGTTTCTTTTCCATCTCTTAATTTCATAAAAATCACCTTCTCTCTCCTTTACCTTTTTTTTAAAAACAAACGAATTGTTAGTTATAATTCAAAAATAAATAAACTAGGAAAATAAATAAACTAGGTAAATAAAACTTTCCCCGGCAACAACACTAGTGGTTGATCTTTATAATCAATTTATATATATATATCATTATAGAAAGAAAGTTTTGGATAACTTCTCTAAGGAAAAAAAACATCTTTACAAATTTATTATAACCATGCTTGCTTCTCTCCCTAATCTAGCTACCTATAATCATACTTGCTCACTTTTTAATTAACCTACAAGCTTCCTCACATTTTCCTTTGCCTTTTCCTTCCCCATCTCATCTACCCTTTGTTTTCGTAGTTTTTACTTTTTCCTTAGTTACTGGACATCTTTACCTTTTTAAAAACAATTTCTATTTCCCCATTCATCACTCCTCCCTAGTGCCAAAGCTCCAACATTATAAAGGGAATTTTAGTCATTTTCCCTTCTTTTAAGTTCCTACCCTTCCCATTTTATACCTTTTAAAGTAAATAACTTTTAAAAGGCGACTTTCTACCACCTTTAGACATTCTTTCTGATATTGAAGACAAATAACCTAGGAATTATCTAGGATGTAATGTCTTTCCACCTTTTCCAGTTGAACGATCCCCTAACCCAGTAGCTCCTTCCTCAGGTAACAAGTGACCTTCTTTGGTTAACTAGATGGAATCAAGTTGTCGATGAAGAGAGTAGGGAAGCTTTGCAATATTTTCCATAATAGTAAAAGATGGTAAGATTTTGGTGTTGCTTGATATCCAAAACCAAGACAGTTCAAAGATATGGATGTTGACACTAGTGGGTTTCTTCTATAAGAAATAGCTAGCATTTCTCATAGTAAAGGATTAGGCGATGAAAGCTTAGAGAACTAAAGGATTGTTAGAGGTTTTGCTTTCAGAAGACAACTTGGTACTTTTTAAGTTTGCAAGCCAAGTTGATGCTAAAGAAGTAATGAAAGTTAGGCTTTGGCATATTTAAAACTAGCCTTTATTCCTTTAACCATGGAAACTAGGTCTGAAGATGGAAAGCATCACCTATGATCAAATTTTGGTGTGGATAAATCAACCTTGGGTGTCACTAGAGTATTAATCAATAAAGGGACTTAGTCCACTAGCCAGCTATATAGGTGTTCCTATTTGTATGGATGAGGTAAAGGGTCATAGAAGGAGAATCAACCACGTAAGGTTGCGTGTAAAGGTAGAGAGTGGGAAAGATTTACCAAATTCTATTCATATTCCATGACTAAGAGAGTAGGAGAATCTTATTAAAGATTTAGTCAGAGTCATGTACCAATGGAGGCCCCAGTCAAGACAATAAGGCAAATGTTGGAAAGAAATAAGTAGGAGATTCAAGAGGGGAGACTATAACGAGTTGATGAATTTGGATAAAAAAATGAACATGCCCAAAAGATAAGAATAGTGAAGCTTCATGGACACCTTGGTTTAAAGGTCCTCAAGGTTCATGACCAACATATGCCTATACCAAGTTCTCAGAAGTTCCATACTATTGATAAAAATAAAAAATCTTAATGAAATAAGACAAAATAAAGGGGAGGAGACTTAGGTAGCAGTAAGAATAGACATTGGAGTTGAGGTTAGTGGATAAAACAGTGAGAAGGGAAGTATGATATTAAGTGCTCCAAGTAAAGGAGTTGAGGAGGAAGAAGGGAATTCTTCCATCAAAAACAATTCCTAATGAATATAATAGATTGGAACATCAAAGGCCTTAATAGGACCCATAAAAACTAACTACATTTAACTTCTTAGATAAAAATAGTATAGTAGTTATCAGAGTTTTTTGAAACAAAATTGGTCTAGTAAAACTTTTGAAGCTCAAGTTGAACAAATTATGGTAGTATTTTGTCTCAAACCACATTCAGCATCACTATGGTAGATTAATTATCATTTTTTATACAAGGATGGTTAAACTGGAAGTGCTACATTTTAGTTACTAACACATACATATTGTAATCAAGTCTTTAAGAGAAGAAAAAACCTTGAAGATAACTTTTGTTTATAGTTCAAATTTTAGGTTTAAGAGGGAACCTTAGAACCATTTACTTCAAATAAAACAGAATGTCCAAGACCTTTGGATGCTTATGGGAGATTTTTAACAACACATTATATTGGTTTAAAGATGAAGGAATTATGAGCATTAGAAAATTCTCCAGAGATCTCAGGGAATGTGTTAAAAATTTAAGAGTTACGAACATAAACATGGAGGATAACTTTTATACATGGCTTGGAAGAAGATATATAGAGTTCTATATAATGAGGGGTGGTCAAAGAATTGTCCAGAAAGCAAAGTTATATTCATAAATCTTATTATTTCAGATCATGCTTCTATGGTGATACAGAGAATCTTTGAAAGTTTGGTAAATCATGAAGTTTTCCTACAAGAAGTTATAAGTGGAAAGGAGAAGCAGGTCAAGGATTTGAAGCTTTTACATGTGTCAAGAAACTAGAATATATCAAGGAAGAATTAGAAGAATTAAAAAAGAACATTGATATAATATTCAAAGTAGATTAGGTAAAAGGCATCTTAGAGAATATTCATAACATGATTTATAATCATCCAAGTAATGAGTAGTGGTTGGAACAAGAAAAACATGCATTGGAAAATTACATAAGAGCATTAGATGACCATTGTTCACTCCTAGGACGAAAGGCTAGGATATCCCAGTTGTGAGAAGGGGATAAAAGTTCCAAATTCTGCTTCAGTACAATCCTGTCAAGAAGAAATAGCAACAGAAACTGTATCTTAGATCAATCTTGCAATCAAATTACTTCTCAAGATCTTCTGAAAGATAAAGCTCACTCATACTTCAAGAATGTCTTAGATGAATAGGTTGTGGCTAACTCAAATTATTTCAAACTAGTTCTCAATTGAAGTGCACTAGTTCCTCGTCTCACCTTTTTAAGAAATGGAAATTGAACAAATATTCTTTAAATTAGAAGGTGAGAATTCCCTTGGACATAATGGATTAAATGGGAACTTTTATCTAAATGCATGGTCTGAAATCAATGATATGGTTACAAAGGTAATTATGAAAATATTTGAGTGGTAAGCTTTTTAAAGCTATTAAAAAGACCTTCATTTGTTTAGTTCCAAAAACACATAATTCTAAATCTTTTGGTCATTATAAACTTATTTCTTGAGAAAGTATTAGATCCAGTGATCAATTTAGCTCAATTTGCATTCTTGGAAGGGTGCCATATTAGAGATTATTCTTATATTCCAAGAGTTGCTTAGAGGCTAATGAAAAAGGAGTTCACCAGCTAATTATGCAATTAAAATTGATCTTTATAAGACTTATGATTCACTAAGCTAGAGCTTTATTGAGCATATATTTTAGGTGCTCAATTTCCCTCTCAAGTTTAGGAACTAGTTCAGCATGTGTTTTACTACACCATCAGGTTCAATTCTGATGAATGGGGAACCTTCTAAATGGTTCCAAGGCAAGAAAGGCATAAGACAAAGGGATCCTCTATCCCCTTATATTTTTGTACTATGTATGAGGTGCTTTCCATGTTTTTGAACCATAATATGGCTCTAAACCCTACTTTTTAGTTATATCATAGATGCAGGAAATTGAAAATTTTCCATCTCCTTTTTGTTGAAGATCTACTGCTATTTTCAAAAGCACATGATAAATATGTTTTTCTATTATTGTAAGCTTTGCAAATTTTTAAAGGTCTTTTTAGATTAACTACCAGTAATCAATTTAGCTTCCTCTTCTTATTAAAGAGTGCTAAACCTTTTTCTCTTTGGCTAAATGCAATAACTACAATGCAAATTAAACATACACCCTTTATCAACTTAGGCCTGCCTATCACCTCAAGAAGATTGTTGTATAAGGAATTCTCGCCCCTGACAGTAAAGATCCAAAAGAGAATTAACTCTTCAACCAATCATCATCTATCCCCAGCAGGTAGAGTTTTACTAATAAAATTAATAATTAACTCAATTCATGTTAGTGGAGCTCCCATTTTTACTTTGCTAAGGGTATGGCAAAAACACTGGAGAAAATAATGAGCCCATTTCTATGGTGTGGTCCCAGTAACAAAAGGTTTAAATCTAAATTTTCATGGAAATCGGTTTGTGAAGACGAAGAGAAAGGTGGTCTAGGACTGATGTGTTATGAAGTTTCAATAGAAAAGAGAGTTTGGAGAATCCTGACACATAAGGAATCTTTACGGGTGTAATGAATCCATGGATATTATTTAAAAGGAAATAGCTTTTGAGAACCTCGGGAGAAACTAGGTAGGTCGCATTTTTTCACGTAGATGTCGAAAGAAACAAGCTCTATTTTGAGGCATATATTTTGCAAGATAAGTGAGATCACCATGATAATTAATCCAATATTGGAATTCTAAACGGCTCACAAAATATGCAAAAGATGTTAAATCAGGTCCCAAATAATGCAAAATCTATATATGGTTTAAAGGGAATTAGTGGAGGAACTTTCCATAAAAACTTGTTCACACTATCCCTAATTACCTTCCCAATTGTGATTACGAGGATTCCTACTTTTGGGAGCCCCATGCACAAAACAAACTTATGAATATCTCATTTTAGGCTAGTTTAAAATAAGGTTAAAAAAAGTTGCTTGGAGTAAAAAGGTGTGGAACCAGAACCTCCGTCCTAAAGTTTCCTTTTTTTTGCGGCTGATGTTCAGTTAAAGGTTGCCTACTCTAAATCAATGTTATGAATACCATATTGACCCCAGTACTGGATTCGTTTATAGTACGATGCTGTACCGGTATTTATCAATACTGAGTACTATTTTGGGTAATTTTTTTAAATTTATAAAATAGTATCTAAAAAATTTTTAAATTACAAAATAGTCCATTAGTATATTTTACTGTATATTACATAATTTTACATAAACCCTGTATCCAAAAATCATAATAATAAAATTTTAGAATAATAATAATCATTGATTTTCAAATATTTCACATATAAATAATAATTACAATTAATATGAAAAAGATCATTTAATCATTGTACAAAAATAAAATTAGGAACAATATAAAGTATTTAAAATATTACAATTTCAACATAGAATAAATAATAATTACATCAAACTTCAAATTAAAAGAAAAATAAATATCTTTAACTTTTTAACTATTACAATTTACAATAAAAGTTTGTGATGAGGAAACAATTAAGTAGAAATGAAACCTGAAACAAAAATATTTACAATTACATTGCATATATAGAATTTAACATATACATCAAATATAGGTCAAATTAAAAGAAGAGGAGAAATAAAAACCTAGAACTTTGTTCAATCATTTACGGGGGATACCCGCTATAACTATATTGACCCCAATTATCATTTGGTACAAAATCTTCATCATTGAGAGGAACCTCATTATCATTATCATTCAAATTCATTGCACCAAATGACATGTTAATGCTTTCTTATTCAAGATTATCGTTCAAGTCACTCACATCTATTAAACGTGGTTCCTTAAAAACTCAATCTACCAAAAGATAGATATTATCAATGCAAATTGGATCTACTGAACTATTTTTTTCTATTAGGAGTCCTAGTAAATAATAAAAGTTCATTATTAAAAAATTATAAGAAACTATATCTAAATTAATAATGATAATAACATACCTTTCTCGAAGCTTTAAATTGTAATAAACGAAAACCAAGTCATTCAATCTCTTGTGCTCCAATCTATTCCTTTTCTTGGAATGGATGAATTCAATGTGCTCTAGGTCCTTTCACAGCTTGTGTGTACTCACACATTGACTTAGAATCTGAATTGCAAACCTTTTTTATTCTAGAACATTGATTCTAAATTGGTCCCACCAAGGAACTATAAGTCGTAAGACAACAAATGTAGCGTTATAAACTAAATAAAGTGATAATTAATTTTCAACAAGTAACAACAGTGAAAAATATATAGTTGGATTAAGTTTTGCTTTTTGTATAGCAATTGGAATCCCAAAATCCTCAAAAGACTGCTTATAAAGTTCCAGTTGTGAGCTTAGGAGATCATGCATCATCTCATAGGCAATAATTGTTGTAATAGTTAATAGCATTCCCCTATTAACTTAAGCTTTCTTTGTAAAACCTAGTCAGAAATAGACATTAGGATTCAAAAATGCCCCAACTACAAACAACTAAGAGTAAAATTGCCTTTCCCATTTGTCGTTGATAACTGTAAGATAAGGTGTGTACAGAAGACCTATTTTTGAGATTGGTCTTAATTGCTTCCCTCGCCCTCTCCATGGCATTAAAAAAAACCCATTATTGCCTTTTCATCATTATCAGTCAAACAAAGCACCCTCACCAAAGGCTCACAAACTTGGATGACAAATTGGCATTAGGACCAAAATTTAGTATCTTTAAGTATAATTCTAGAAACTCCAATCCAGCATTAGACCTAATATCCTGAGATACAACTCACGTATCACTTGTAAACATCTGTCTCTACTCTTTCTTCATCAGAAGAAAACACTAAAGTGATAAGAACTTCGTTGCAAATCTTCTAACAGTAGGACAACACAATTTTCTACCATTGGTAAAGTAATAGCAGGACAACACAAATTTCTGCTATGGGTAAAATCTTTTCTCATTAAATTCAAGAATCATGCATGATTATAGATGAACTTGGTCACCTTTTTAGGTTTCTGCACAATCTCATCAATGATGGGAAAGATACCTAACATCCATTATATTTTTTAGCATTAATTCATTACAATGTGCAACACAAGGAGTCCAAAAAAAAGAATTGTACTTGCTTTGTAAACTTCTTCCCACCACTTTATAAGCGAAATCATTGTTAGTAATGATCTGAACAATATTTTCTAGCCCTACTTCTTTCACAACTTCATCGAATATTTCAAATAAAGTATCAGTATTCCTAATAAGGCCAGATGCATTAATAGACTTCAAAAACATTAAGCCCTTTGTAGAATAAACCAAAAAATTAATAATAAGCTCATGCCTCCTATTTGTCTAACCATCATATAGGATTGAACATCCATAAGTAGCCCAATCCATTCTTCTTTCTTCCAAATAACTTTTAATTTCATAAAATGAGTAACTCAAAAGTTTACCTCTGTAGTTATCAATAGATGGAGCTTTGTATCTCAAACTAGAAGAGGTTATAACATCCACCATCAGCTGATAATAATAAGATTAGGAAGCATTTAATGTTACACCTGAATCATACCGCCATCTAGCCATTTCCATATCTACATTGTGAGCCGCTTTTCTTAATTGCATGGTACTATAAATTAAAGGCTGAGCTTTAGGAGTTGTTCGTGCTACAAAAAAAATTACACCTTCAACATTTCCACTATCATCATGAACACTAGCAAATGAACTCCCACTACCAATTTCATAATTCAATCTCTCCCTTCTGTCTTTCTTGTGTTGATATTCTTCAAGCAAAGCTTTCATTTGCCACTTTACATCATTACTCACTTTTTACAAGGTTTTACATCTTCTTTAGCCCTAGCTAAATGCTTCTTTAATTAGGGGATTCCTCCACTTTTCAAATGCTTGTTACAAAACAAGCAAATAATATGGTTCTTCATACTAAGGACCAATGCAACATGAGCCCAAGCAGATCATTATATATTCATAAAACGGCTGAATGATCAAGAATACTTTAACTTCCTTCCATTTATCTGTAAAAATAATGAAGACATATATCAAAATAAAGAACAAATAATTTCATTATCTACTATCACAAAATATGTATTGTCTAACTCAAAAGTCCAAACTAACACAATTACACAATATGCATGTCCATCTTATATAATATAACTCTTTTTGTATAATTACATCACACACAATTCAATTTTATCCAACACAATTCACTAATAAGTCAAAAACCAACAATTAAAGTATTCAACATACACAATTACACAATACGCATACCCATCTTATATAATATAACTCATTTTGTATGATTACAACATACATAATCCAATTTCACCCAACATAATTCACTAATAAGTCAAAGCCAACAATTCAAGTATTCAACATACACAATATGCATGTCCATCTTATATAATATAATTCATTTTGTATGATTACATCATACACGATTCAATTTCATCCAACATAATTCACCATGAGTAAAAAACTATCTATTCAAATATTCAACATACATAATAGCATAATACATTTAATAGTCATCAACTTGAATATGTTTGAAGACAAATATAAAAGAATTACATGCATGAAATGAATTGAACTTAATAAATAGAGAAATTTTTTGCTTCTTATGTATGGCTTAAATATGACATTAGTCATTTAGTCTTTTTAATATAAATGAGTTTGGCCATTCATTTAAGCTAACAAATATATTGAGTATTGAGGACTAAAAAATGCCCAACTTATGTCTAGCGAAAAACTTTTCTTCTCTTTACCCAATTTACAAAACAATGTTTAACTTTAAATACTTATTAAGATATTAGAGAAATGCTTTGTTAATGTTTAAGATAGACTCTCAAATATTTAACTAATTCATTTCAAGTTGACTCAATCCACGATAACAAGTATAATCAATGGTAAGTCTTTTTATAGAAGATAATTTATTGTATTAAGCAAAAAGTAAACAAAACTTTATACATTTCAAAAATTTTATAGAAATTTGATTAGAATTTAAAAATATATTAAGATCACATTTAATTTAATTTAATTAATAACCATACTTTTTTAATATTGTATGTTTAACACTTTTCAAAACAAAATTGAAGAGGATAAACTTAATCAACACTTTAAAAAACATCATTATGTTAAATTTGAATAATATCTTGTAAAATATAAATATATACAAACAATTACAACTTTCAAGTTTCAAGCCCAAAATTTTCGATCAAGTTTTTCTACATAAATTGACAATACTTAAATTACATTCAAACTGAACCAAGTTATACAAATATTTCTAACTTTCAAAGTCAAATTTCTCAAATCTCAACTCACACAAACAATTCCATCAATTTCAATTTCCAACTTTCAACAAACCAAAACACCATTCAAATGCAATTCAGGAGTAGAAAAAAGTAATTCAAAACATCATTCAAATGCAATTCAGGCTGGTGACGTCGCGGTGGTGACCAGAGGAAGACTTAGGACAAATGGCAACGACAATAAGAGGTGAGGGGTGCCGAGAACATTTCAGAGGGGAGAGAGAAAAAATTTGAGATTTTGTGAGGAAGAGAGAGACTCTCTATAGGGGTTGGTATTTTTGTTAAAAAATTTGCAATTTACTCTATAGAATAGTCAAAATTTACGATACCGACAAGTATTTGACCGTTATTTTAAATATCGGTCAGCACTAAACGAAACTTTTGATACTGGCTGACACCAAATAAGGAGATTTTGTACCATTTTTCGACCGGTGCTGGCCGACATGGTACAAAATTCACAATATTGCTTTGAATATACTTAAATTTGTTAACATGGTGAATAAATGTAGTCTAGCAAGAAAATGTAGGTCACTTTAGTGTTTCTAGCAAACAAATTAATTGAAACATTATTTTAGCTGAATAAAGGTTAAGTTTAAAAAAAAAATCAGCATTGATGTAGAGCAGTCTCATGCAGGTAGGCCATTGTCCCCCGAGAACTTAGCTTCCACTTGTCATTAAGTTGGCACTGAAGCAGGTAGCGCTCAGTGTGACACAATGTCTTCTAACAGAAGAGAAGGCCAAGTTTCTGTGCTTCTTACAGCCTTACAGGGGCCTACCTGATTTTAGAGAAGTTAGAATTAATGTATCAATTTGTTGTTATTACGGCTAGGCTACACAAGCAAATAGACCACTCGACCCACGTGTGGAGCATTAATTTCCCTCTCGTGACCTCATTCGGATTTCCCACAACACGTGGGTCACATCCCAAAATCCCAACACTGGTTGGATTTGTCCTAAATTATTAGAAACAGAGCTAAAGGAAAAGGATACTTCTTCCTCCTGTCATGAACATCTGGCGAAATGAACATCATAAGGCAAGAAGAGAGGGCATAAAATCCTCTTGTGATCTAACATGTTATTTTATGGGACAGAAAATCTGAAGATGGAGGTCTGGGATAACAAGCGTGTCCCGTGTTGCCGAAACCATTTTTTATTTCATACAAAGACTCGACTTCTCTTTGTTACTTAAAGCCAGTATGTACTAGAGAATTTCTCTCACATTTCTGGGGGAAATTAATTAAAGGACAGCCAAAGAAAATAGAGAATTATAACTATTTCAAAAAAAAAAGTTTAACAAGTGTTGATTCTTTTTAGTTTCTTTTTTTATTTAGAAAAAGATTAGGAATTTTAAATTTAATAAATTACATCATATTTCACTTAATTAAAATTTTACTTTAATATATTCAAATATCTTATATTTTGTTTTTAAAATTTTATCAATTTCATATTTTATTTTTCTTTAATTATTTTATATGCCTAATTATTGAATTCTTAAATGTTAACAATTATTATAAATTTATTAAAATTTGAAAATTTAAAATTCATTTTTAATTCTTTTTCATTATATAATTTAGGTTAATTAATCAATTTTATACTACTAGCTCAAAATTTAAAAATTGATACTAAAATATTATAATTTTTAATTTTTTGTAAAAATAACCCTTCATTATGTACCTATATAACATGTGAAATTAATTTTGAAAAATAAAACTAAAATTTTAAAAATAAAAAGTCCTAAAATATGTGCACCCAAAAATTTGGGCTATTGCAAGTAACTGAAAGTCACAAAAATTGTGCATTTAGTTTCATTTTTTCAATTCAGATTGTTATAGGTTATTAACTAGAATTTTTGTGAAGCAGCTCTAAACAACAGATTCGAGAAATTGTCAATAGAATCATACACTAAGTTCGTAAAACGTATCTCTTCAGTGACTTTCTACTTGAGCACTAAAATAATAATTTAGTAAATCTGGTGCTCCTTACAAAGCAACGCAAAGCTAGAAATGCACCACCAAATGTTACAATGCAGCTAAAAACTAAGAACCTCTGCCAAAAAATGCATCAACCACCGAGTAAAACAAGACTCAATAGTCTCCTTATCATATCAAAAGAAAGAAAGCAACATTAAACAAAATCAAAAGAAAATTGAAGCTTCCAAGCAAGATCAGAGAGACTAAGAGATATAAGTAAATTTGGAGTGAAATGAGAACCAAAGATTTAGAATAGCATATGGCTTTGGATAGTGTCAACGTCAAACTAAAACTTTGAAAGGATACGCTAGAATTGAAGGGTTTTAAATTAAGCATGATTAAGACTAAATATTTAAAATGTAACTTTTCTGGCCATAAGATGGCATTTGATGTGGAGATAAAAATTGATTCAAAAGTTACACCATAGAAAGATTATTTCAAAGATTATTTCAAATATCTTGGAATAATCATCCAAAATAATAGAAGATCGATAAAGAAGTTCACCGTATCAAATCAGGGTGGTTTAAATAGAGGGGTGCATCAAGAATTTTATGTGACAAGAAGATATCGCTCAAATAAAAGTTAAATTCTACCGTTTAGAAATTAGGTTAGCTGATACGGAAATCCCAAGAAAACAAGATTCTTGAAACCCCCTAATCCTATTGAATCAAAACCTTAATCTTTCTATTCTAAGAACAAGCTAGATCAAACCCCAAATCATAAGTTTGAGACCCAATCCCAAAGAATTCAGAAATCAATTTACGAGCAAGTACTTACTTATTGATACAAATCAATTTTTTGAAGTAACCATGAAGACATTCACACCTCCCTTGCAGAAGTCACTTCTGAAATTTTATTAATCATGTAAATCTAGGGTTACAAGGTTATAATAAGGTATATATATCCTTGACTAAGTCCTAACCCTAATAGGAATGCAAGCCTATTGAACATAATTTGGTCCAAGTCTTAAAATAACCCAAACAAACAAAGCATATGCTACCAACTAAAAAAACAGCCCACAAACCAGTCCTTGGGCCTAAAATAAAAGATAATAAATAACAAGCCCAACTTATCAAAAATGGGCCTAATTGGCTAAGTGCTAGCCTCTTCCAACGCCTCCTCTAATAAAGTCACAAGCTTGGGCGTGCCTTGGTGTCCCTCTATGGATGTTTCGGCCTCCTCACGTACTTGACTTGTGATTTGGGCTTGAACAAAAGCTTGCATTGCTTGTTTAAGCCTTGAAGCTTATTGCGTTGTAATTGGACCACTTGGCATGTGCAGTTTGTCGGGTTGATGTGTAAGGTGTGGAACTCCATTGCGAAGGCTGGTTGCATCATATCCTTATGCATATTATAAGAGTTTCTAAAGGGTCCGTATGGTGGTAAAAGAGTGTTCAAAATGTAATGCAAGAGGATATAATCAGACATCTCAACCTTGATTTCTTTAACTAAGTCGTAATATCTCTCATCTTCATGATGTGCTCATGCCGGTGAGCTTTGTAGAACCACGAATGCCAACATGATTTTTGGTTTTTATGAAAATCATACTTAGGTAATTAGATAACTCCTAATATTCATAAATAGCAATTTCAGCTATAATGCTGGCCTCAATTACCTTAGGTGGTTCATCCTTTCATATAACATAATCAATGTCCATTATCCACCCCAGATGAAGAATAATTCTTTCTTTTCAAATCTTATAGTTTTCACTCATCAATTTAGGAATTTCACAACTTGCATAAAAGAAATTAACAATTTGAATAGCTACATAATTTAAACATACATACTATTTATCAATAAATTGAGGCTAACAAAATATTTATATACATTATCAATGTTAAACTTATCTTAAAAGACATAAATTAAGTGACATAAAAAAATGCCTGTGGGTTAAATTTTTTAATTGAAACATATTTATGTTAAACTCTATCATAAAACTATCAAATTTTATTCCAATTCCTAATACCCATGGAAAAATTAGAAAAAAATAACTTGATATTTCATCCTAATTAATCATTCAAATATAATAAAAATTCTTGCGGGGTTAAATTTATTATACTAAAATAATTAACTATGATTAAATGTTTCAACTTTTTATGTGATTAATTACATAAATATATAATTTTATATAATTAGGATTGTTGTGGCTAAGCCTAATAATTAATCACTAAACATTTTATCCAAGATTTTATTCACAATGCAAAAATATAGACATAATAATTATGTGAATAACAAAGCGAAAAATTGATTTATGTTGAACGTTTTATACAAATACAATTTCAATGCATAATATATCAACATAACACCTTTAGTTCAGTTGGCAGAGGCTCACCGTGCACCCCATGCAAAAAGTGAAAAGTTGATTCATGTTGAAAAATTTACACAAATACGATTTCAATGCTTACTATATATCAACATACCACCTTCAGTTTAGTTGGCTAGAATTTTGTTTTTAACAAACAAACAAAATGATGTTGTCTAGTGAAAGGGTCTTCTTTGACCTCTAGCTGGGTCATAACGACTCGATTTGTGACCCATCAGATTTCAAACAAAACCAAATCAGAAAAATACAACAAAAACTTATTTTTTAAATTAGAAACACTTCCAAAACACTTAATTTAATATTTCTATCTTTAATCAAAAGAAAAAATTCCAAAAACAACTCTAAAATAAAAATTTTGGAATATGATTTTTTTTTCTAGAATTCAAAATTCTCCAAAAACTAAAACAAGGTAGAGGTTATTATGCTCTGGTACTAAATGTAAGCCATTTCAACATATATTCAACAGTAATATATGTTAGAATAACGAATAAATTGAATGTGGAGAAATTGAAATACCTCGTGCGATTGCTTTTTTGCTTGGAAAGTTTACATTTTTGGAATTCTTCTAAGCTTTCAGTCTGAAAATAATGGTGTACTTTTTAGGTATAGAAGATTAGGGACCTAAAAAAGGAACAAGATGTACTCATTAGGGTGTTCTAACCATGTGTCATTTAATTTTATCCACACATTTATGTGGGCCCTACATAAATGAGTGTATGAGATTTAATGAAATCGGGTAGGAACTGGTTTACGAGAACAGGGGATCTGTTCGCCCTTAAAAACCGCAAGGAAAATATATCAATGTGCTTTCATTAAGCACATTGATTGTTACTACAAAAAAAAGACATTAATATCCATTAATTACACAATGTTGGACCATATATGAGCATTGAAACCAAAGTTGCGAATACCATACCAGACTTGGTACCGGATTGAGTTCTGGTACAGTACTGTACCGATATCGGTCAGTACCAGATACCGTTTCAGGTAATTTTTAAAATTTATGAAATAGTCCATAAAATTTTTAAAATTTGCAAAATAGTCCATTAGTATATTGTAAAGTTGTACTGTATACTTAACTAGTTTACTGTTTACATAAACCCTGTTTTCAAAAATCATAATAATAAATAATAATCACAATTAATATGAAATAACAATAATTTTTAAATATTTCACATGTAAATAATAACCACAATTAATATAAAAAAGACAATCATTATCATACAAATACAAAATTAAGAATAATACAAAGTATTTAAAATATTACAATAATAAAATTTCATCATTTTAATAGATAATAATTACATCAAAATATCTAATAAAAATAACAATAAATATCCTTAAACAATTAAAAAAAAGAGTTTAGGACGAAGAAACAATCAAATAGAAGTTAAACCTGAAACAAAAACATTTACAGTTACATTAAATATATAGAATTTCATATAAACATCAAATATAAGTAAAATTAAAAGAAGAGGAAAAACAAAAACCTGGAACGAAACTCAATCGTCAACGGGAGGATACCTGCTATAACTGCACTGACCCCAGTGATCATTTGGTACAAAATTCTCATCATTGAGAGGAGTTTCATCATCATTATCATTCAAATTTAATGCATCAAATGACATGTCAACGCTTTCTCATCCAAGATTATCTTTTAAATCATTCACATTTACCAAATTCGGTTCTTCAAAAACCTAATCCGCCAAAAGATCAATATTATCAATGAAAATTGGATAAGTTGAACTACTTGTGCTATTAAGACTCATAGTAATCAATTAAATTTAATTATTAGAAAATTATAAGAAATTATATCGAAATTAATAATGATAATAATGAAAATAGCATTCCTTTTCCAAAGCTTTAAATTATAATGAACAAAAACTAAGTCATTCAACCTCTTATGCTCCAATCTATTCCTTTTCTTTGAGTGGATAAATTCAAATGTGTTCTAGTTTCGTTCACAGCCTGTTGCACTCACACATTAAGTTAAAATCCGAATCGCAAACTTTTTTCAATTCTGGAACACCATTTCTGAATTGATTCCACCAAAAAACTGTAAGTTATAAGATAAAAAAAGTAATGTTATAAACAAAATAAAGTGATAATTAATTTTCAACAAATAAGAAAAAGAAAATAACTAATACCTGGAGAAAGTTTTCCTCTTTATCGAATAGCAATCGACATTCCAAAATTATTGGGACCCGATCTCGAAGTCGGACCCTAACCGAAAAACGAAAAACGAAAAGCGAAGTAAAGTGCAGAAGCGAAAAGAAATCGAACAAATCGGCGAAACGGATCGGAAATCAATTAGCGGAAGTATCGAAAACGAATCAAAAGTCGAAGCAGAAATAAATCGAATGCGGATTCGACAGAATGGAACGGATTTACAAAACGAAAGCAACTCGCATAAAGAATGGATACGAATGTCCGAAGCGTTGAAAATGAAATGCCGAAGCGAATCCAAAACGAAACAACTTTTTCGACATCCAAGAACAAAACGAAGGCAAACGAAACTAACGTGTTGCGTTGGAAACCCTAAGACTAACCATTTCGAAAT